>PISX010007612.1:0-87653 GCA_004024625.1 Mellivora capensis | reverse complement strand
ATATATTACATATATAAATATATGATATTTATTTATTTAAAATTTTTTTTAATTTTTAAAATTTCTTTTTTTTCTTCTCCCCGCAGTTTTGGATCTCTTCTGATTTAGTTAGTGTAGATTTTTCTGAGGTCTTTGCCACCCTTTTAGTATTTTATCCTCTCATTCATATATTCTTATCTGAATAAAATGACAAGGCAGAAAACTCACCACAAAAAAAGAACAAGAGGCTGTACCAACAGCTAGGGACCTAATCAATATGGGCCTTGGTAATATGTCAGAACTAGAGTTCAGAATGACAATTCTCAAGGTGCTAGCTGGGCTCAAAAAAGGCATGGAAGATATTAGAGAAACCTTCTCTGGAGAAATAAAATACCTTTCTGGAGAAATAAAAGAACTAAAATCTAAGCAAACTGAAATTTAAAAAAATCTATTAATGAGGTGCAATTAGAAAATGGAGGCTCTTCTCTGCCTACTTGTGATTTCTGTCTGCTAAATAAATAAAATATTAAAAAAAAAAAAAGAAAATGGAGGCTCTTACTGCTAGTATAAATGAGGCAGAAGAGAGAATTTGTGATATAGAAGACCAAATGAGGGAGAATAAAGAAGATGAGCAAAAGAGAGACAAACAACTACTGGACCACAAGGGAAAACTTCAAGAGATAAAAGTGATATCATAAGACAAAACAATATTAGAATAATTGGGATTCCAGAAGAAGAAAAGGGGGGGGGGGGCAGAAAGTATATTGGAGTGAATTATAGTAGAGAATTTCCCTAATATGGCAAAGGGAACAAGCATCAAATCCAGGAGGCACAGAGAACTCCCCTCAAAATCAATAAAAATTGGTCCACACCCCATCATCTAATAGTAAGACTTACAAGTCTTAGAGACAAAGAGAAAATCCTAAAAGCAGCTCGGGACAAGAAGGCTGTAACATACAATGGTAGAAATATTAGATTGGCAGAAGACTTATGCACAGAGACCTGGCAGGCCAGAAAGACCTGGCATGATATATTCAGAGTACTAAATGAGAAAAATATGCAGCCAAGAATACTATATCCAGCTAGGCTATCATTGAAAATAGAAGGAGATATAAAAAGCTTCCAGGACAAACAAAAACTAAAAGATTTTGCAAACACTAAACTGGCCCCACAGGAAATATTGAAAGGGGTCCTCTAAGCAAAGAGAGAGCCTAAAAGTAGTGGATCAGAAAGAAACAGAGACAATATAGAGTAATAGTCGCCTTTTGGACAATATAATGGCCCTAAAGTAACATGTTTCAATAGTTACCCTGATGTAAATGGGCTAAATGCCCCAATAAAAAGACACAGAGTATACAGAATGGATAAAAAATCAAAATCCATCAATATGCTCTTTACAAGAAACCCATTTTGGACCCAAAGATACCTCCATATTTTAAGTGAGGGGGTGGAAAACAATTTACCATGCTAATGGACATCAAAAGAAAGCTCAGGTGGCAATCCTTATATCAGATAAATTAGATTTGAAGCCAAAGACTATTATAAGAGATGAGGAAGGACACTATATCATACTTAAAGGACTTATCCAACAAGGAGATCTAACAATTTTAAATATCTATGCCCCTAGCATGGGAGCAGCCAACTATATAAACCAATTAATAACAAAATCAAAGAAATACACATTGACAATAATACAGTAGTAGGGGAGTCTAACACTCCCCTCACTAAAATGGACAGATCATCTAAGCAAAAGATCAACAAGGAAATAAAGGCTTTAAATGACACACTGGACCAGATGGACATCACAGATATATTCAGAACATTCCATCCCAAAGCAACAGAATACACATTCTTCTCTACTGCATATGGAACATTCTCTAGAATAGATCACATACTGGGTCACAGATCAGGTCTCAACCAGTACGAAAAGATTGGGATCATTCCCTGCATATTTTCAAACCACAATATTCTGAAGCTAGAACTCAATCACAAGAGGAAAGTTGGAAAGAACTCAAATACATGGAGGCTAAAGAGCATCCTACTAAGAGTGAATGGTTCAGCAGGAAATTAAAGAAGAATTTTAAAAATTCATGGAAATAAATGAAAAATGAAAACACAACTGTTCAAAATCTTTGGGACACAGTATAGGTGGTCTTGAGAGGAAAGTATATAGCGATACAAGCCTTTCTCAAGAAACAATAAAGTTCTCAAATATGCAACCTACCCACACCTAAAGGAGCTGGAGAAAGAACAGCAAAGAAAGCCTAAACCCAGCAGGAGAAGAGAAATAATAAAGATCAGACCAGAAATCAATGAAATAGAAACCAAAAAAATAATAGAACAAATTAATGAAATTAGGAGGTGGTTCTTTGAAAGAATTAATAAGATTGATAAACCCCTGACTTTTCAAAAAGACTTTTCAAAAAGAAAAGAGAAAGGACTAAAGTCATGAATGAATTGCTAAATTCATGAATGAAAGAGGAAAGTTCACAACCAACACCAAAGAAAGACAAACAATTATAAGAACATATTATGAGCAGCTATACGCCAGCAAATTTGACAATTTGGAAGAAATGTATGCATTCCTAAAGACGTATAAACTACCAAAACTTAACCAGGAACAAATAGAAAACCTGAAAAGACCCATAACTAGTAAGGAGATTGAAGCAGTCATCACAAATCTCCCAACAAACAAGAGCCCACGGCCAGACGGCTTCCCAGGGGAATCTACCAAACACTTAAAGAAGAATTAATACCTATTGTCTAGAAACTGTTCCCAAAAATAGAAATGGAAGGAAAACTTCCAAACTCATTTTAGAAGGCCAGCATTACCTTGATCCCAAAACCAAACAAAGATCCCCCAAAAAGAATTACAGACCAATATCCTTGATGAACACAGATGTGAAAATTCTTGCCAAAACACTAGCAAATAGGATCCAACAGTACATTGAAAAGATTATTCACCATGACCAAGGGGGATTTATTCCTGGACTGCAAGGTTGGCTCAACATCTGCAAATCAATCAATGTGATACAATATATTAATAAAAGAAAGACTAAGAACCATATGATACTCTCAATAGATGCTTAAAAAGCATTTGACAAAGTACAGCATCCTTTCTTGATCAAAACTCTTCACAGACTTGTACCTCTAGGGCAAATAATACACTATATGTTAATAAAAATAATTAATAAAAAATTGAAAGTCTTCAAAGTGTAGGGATAGAGGCTACATACTCAATATCATCAAAGCCATTTATGAAAAACCCACAGCAAATATTATTCTCAATGGGGAAAAACTTAGAGCTTTTCCCCTAAGGTCAGGAATATGGCACAGATGTCCACTATCACCACTGCTATTCAAAATAGTACTAGAAGTCCTAGCCTCAGCAATCAGACAACAACAAGAAATAAAAGGCATCCGAATTGGCAAAGAAGAAGTCAAACTCTGACTCTTTGCAGATGATATGATACTCTATGTGGAAAACCCAAAAGACTCCACTCTAAAACTGCTAGAACTCATACAGGAATTCAGTAAAGTGTCAGGATATAAAATCAATGCACAGAAATCGGTTGCATTTCTATACACCAAAAACAAGACAGAAGAAAGAGAAATTAAGGAGTTGATCCCATTTCCAATTGCACCCAAAACCATAAGATACCTAGGAATAAACCTAACCAAAGTGGCAAAGAATCTGTACTCAGAAAACTATAAAGTACTCATGAAAGAAATTGAGGAAGACACAGAGAAATGGAAAAACGTTCCATGCTCATGGATTGGAAGAACAAATATTGTGAAAATATCTATGTTCCCTAAAGCAATCTACACATTTAATGCAGTCCCTGTCAAAATACCATCAATTTTTTTTCAAAGAAATGGAACAAATAATCCTAAAATTTATATGGAACCAAAAAAGACCCCAAATAGCCAGAGGAATGTTGAAAAAGAAAGCGAAAGTTGGTGTCATCACAATTCCAGACTTCAGGGTCTATTACAAAGCTGTGATCATCAAGACAGTATGGTACTGGCACAAAAACAGACACATAGATCAATGAAACAGAATAGAGAGCCCAGTAATGGACCCTCAACTCTATGGTCAACTCATTTTCGACAAAGCAGGAAAGAATGTCCAAAGGAAAAAAGACGGTCTCTTTAACAAATGGTATTGGGAAATTGGACAGCCACATGTAGAAGAATGAAACTGGACCATTTCCTTATACAACACATGAAAATGGACTCCAAATGGATGAAAGACCTCAATATGAGACAGGAATCCATCAAAATCTTTGAGGAGAACACAGACAGCAACCTCTTTGACTTCAGCCACACCAACTTCTTCCTAGACATATTGCCAAAGGCAAGGGAAGCAAGGGCAAAAATGAACTATTGGGACTTCATCAAGATCCAAAGCTTTTGCACAGCAAAGGAAACAGTCAACAAAACCAAAGGACAACTGACACAATGGGAGAAGATATTTGCAAATGATATATCAGATAAAGGGCGAGTATCCAAAATCTATAAAGAATTTATCAAACTCAACATCCAAAGTACAAATAATCCAATCAATAAATGGGCAGAGGACATGAACAGACATTTCTGCAAAGATGGCCAACAGACGCATGAAAAAGTGCCAAACATCACTCAGCATCAGGGAAATACAAATCAAAACCACAATGAGACACCACCTCACACCAGTCAAAATGGGTAAAATTAACCAGTCAGGAAACGGCAGATGCTGGCGAGGATGCGGAGAAGGGGGAACCTTCCTACACTGTTGGCGGCAATTCAGGCTGGTGCAGCCACTCTGGAAAACAGCATGGAGGTTCCTCAAAAAGTTAAAAATAGAGCTACCCTATGACCCAGCAATCACACTACTGGGTATTTACCCTAAAGATACAAATGTAGTGATCCGAAGGGGCATGTGCACCTGATTATTTATAGCAACAATGTCCACAATAGCCAAACTATGGAAAGAACCTAGAAATCCAGCAACAGATGAACGTAGAAAGAAGATGTGGTGTATATATATATGTATACACACACACACACACACACACACACACACAATGGAATACTATGCAGCCATCAAAACAAATGAAATCTTGCCATTTGCAACAACGTGGATGGAACTAGAGGGTATTATGCTTAGCGAAATAAGTCAATCCAGAGAAAGACAATTATCATATGATCTCCCTGATATGTGGAATTTGAGAGGCAGAGTGGGGGGGTTTGGGGGGTAGGGAGGGAAAAAATGGAACAAGATGGGGTTGGGAAAGAGACAAACTATAAGAGACTCTTAATCTCACAAAACAAACTGAGGGTTGCTGGGGGAGGGAGGGTGTGGAGAGGGTGGTTGGGTTATGGACATTGGGGAGGATATGTGCTATGGTGAGTGCTATGAAGTGTGTAAGCCTGATGATTCACAGACCTGTACCCCTGAGTCAAATGATACATTATATGTTAATAAAAATAATAATTAAGAAATAAAATAAAAATTAAAAATAGAGCTACCCTATAACCCAGCAATTGCACTACTGGGTATTTACCCCAAAGGATACAAATTAGTGATCTGAAGGGACAACCTGCACCCTAATGTCCCCAAGTTTATAGCACCAAGGTCCACAATAGCCAAACTGGAAAGAACCAAGATGTCCAATGACAGATGAATGGATAAAGAAGATGTGGTCTATATACACAATGGAATATTACTTAGCTATCAAATATTGCAATCTCACCATTTGCAACAACATCGATTTATTATGCTAAATGAAATAAGACAGAGAAAGACAGTTACCATATGATCTCACTCCTATGTGGAATTTAAGAAACAAAACAGAGGATCATAGGGGAAGGGAGGGAAAATAAAATAAGACAAAATCAGAGAGGGAGATAAACCATAAGAGACTCTTCACTATAGGAAACAAACCAAGGGTTGCTTGGGGGGAGAAGAGATGGCAGATGGGGTAACTGGGTGATGGACATTAAGGAGGACACACGATGTAATGAGCACTATGCATTGTATGCAACTGATGAATCACTGAATTCAACCTCTGAAACTAATAATACACTACATGTTAATTGAATTTAAATTAAAAACAAATAAAAATAAATTGACTTCAGCCTTATTTGTATTATCAAAAACCTAAAAAGTAGCGTAAATGCCAAATAACACAGGAATGTTGAATTAGTGATTTTCAACTTTTGAGAAAAATCTAATGGAAGTCTTTTTAATCAAACAAAATCTTACTTAGAACTTCAGTAGTTAAGAGCCGTAATAGCAGATCTGCTCCGGGAATGGCAAGACCTGCCTCTTTCTGGTTCCACAGCAGATGTCATTGGCGGGGCGACCTGGGAGAAACATAGGACTTTGAGAGCACAGTTTGAAGACCACTGAACAAGTTACTATAATTTATACAGTGGCCGATCCTTATATGTGCAAAGAATATTTGGAGGTATGAGGAAATCTTTGTGATTAAAAGTTTAAACAAAAGATAGAATACAAAGTTGTGAGTATAATTTTATGATCTCAGCTATGTGATATATACCTGGAAAAAAAGATGGAAAAGAAATAATAAGTAGGTAAGAATAGGATATTTTCATATGAAATAAAACCCACTGTGATATCTGGGTAGTGAGATTATGACTCATCTTAGTTTTGCTTTAAACTTTTTAAATTTCTCCAGCTTGTAATAAGAAGGGTGTACTGTTTCACAATGAGAAAAACGTATGTGTGTATATGTGTGTGTGTTTAAAATTTGTCTTGCCAAACAGACCTCATTTTGCTTTTCTCATATGTTGCGGGGTTGGTGGAAATTCTGTCATCCTATCGATCTTTTTTTTTTTTTTTAAGATTTATTTATTTATCCATTTGACAGAGAGAGAGAGCACAAGTAGGCAGAGAGGCAGGCAGAGAGAGAGGAGGAAGCAGGCTCCGTGCCGAGCAGAGAGCCCCATGCGGGGCTCCATCCCAGGACCCTGAGACCAGGACCCGAGCGGAAGGCAGAGACCCAACCCACTGAGCCACCCAGGTGCCCCTGTCATCCTACCAATTTTATTTCAGCTCAGTGATTGACAACATTTCTCATGCTATTTTATTATGAAAAACACTAGAACAACGCTGCCTGGGTGAGGTATAGTTCGGCAGAGTCGCTGCTGATTGAGCCGTTCACTCGGTCACAAATGTCCTCACAGGCACGAGAACTCATGACTCCGGCAGCCTCTGCCAGGCCCTGGGGAGGTAAACCCATTTAAGAAGGGGTTCCCACCTTCAGAGACAGCTCAGGAAAGAAGTGCAGATCATCATAATCCACTGCAGGTGTGCCAGGGACACCGAGGAGCGACTGTCCTCGGGGTGACGTCACAGAGCGGGGGATTTATGTCCCTGTTTTATGGGGAGCACCATTCGAAGGGCCGTGCTTCGATGCATCAATCCGGAGTCAAGGTTGCAAGCCACAGAGCCTATTATGCAGAAAAACATAACATACGGCTGTCTGCCTGGAGAACCATACTCGAGAGTGAGTTTCTAGCAAAAATATCCAAAACCGCGCTGTGGAGCTGGGTCCAGTGAGGAGGAGACCAATTACCAAACCACGTGCTGTCGGCTAGCTGCAAACCTGCTATGACTCAGAGAGGGGACAGATGGCAAAATCTGAGGATCGTTCTGTGGCTGGAACGAGCGTTCACCATGAACAGGAGGAGGTGGGTCTGGAAAGGTAGTGAGGGTCTGGACCACAAAAAGAGGAGAAGCTGGTACAAACGGCTGGGCTTAGCAGATTTAGGGCCCAACCGGGTTCTACAGCAGAGAGAATCCCTTGTAAAGATTTTCAATCAATACCTCTCCCCGGACTCCCCTCCCCTGATTTTTTTTTTTTTCCCCATTAAGGTTTCAACTCCCTCTCAGTTGTCCTGGCCATAAACTATTTGAAAATTTATCTTAAAGATTTTATTTATTTGTTTGCTTTTTTGTTCATTCATTCGTTATTTGAGGAGGGGAGGGGCAGAGGTAGAGCGAGAGCGGGGGCTCCAGAGCAGACTCCGAACTGAGCTCAGAGGCCCCCGCGGGGCTCGATCCCAGCACGCCGCGATCTGAGACCACGACAGCGCAGCCCAAATCGAGAGTCAGCGGCTCATGCAGCTGAGCCACCCAGGCGCCCCTTGAAATTGTATAAGTCGTTAGTTCTTAACCTGCCAAGAGCGACAGGACCTTCTTCCCACGCAGCGCTCTGCGCGTGGGTCTTCGAGACGTCCCCGGCCCCGCTCCTGCAGCCCATCTGCGAACCGGCCACGGGTTCAGAAAGGGATTTCCCTGCGAAATCGAGCTAATGAGAATAAGAAGAAATCACTGACGCCAGCACGGCCGCAAGTTTAGGAGAGGCTGAAACTGGGACAAGGGGAGACCACCAGGTGCCGCCGTCAGCCTCCGAGCAGGACGTGATGAAGACGTCCTCCTGTCAAAACCGCTGTGCAGCGCCTCCTGAGCGCACTGGAGCCCCTGCGGGAGCCCGGAGTAGGCGGATTCGACCAGCCGCCGCCCCAGCTCTCACGTTTAAGAACCACACACTCAAGTGAAAAGGCGTTTCGGGGACGGGTGATAGGACAGGAAAATGCTGGAGGGTTATTTCATATCCTTGGGAGGAAGGAGCGGAGCGTGGTGGGGCTCGGGCTGGATTCACAGAAGGCAGGATGAAGGCTCCAAGCATCTGGAAGGGCGGCATGTGGGAGACGGTTACCTTAGCGCTCACACTTCAGACCTCGGAAGAGGGTCACTGGGGAGAAGTCAGACTCGGGCTCAGCTTAAACAAGGTGTGTGTCATAGTTCGAGCTGAATGGAGAGGGACAGCCTGCCTCGTGCTCAGAGGGACCTTCAGACAAGAGCTGGGCCACCATCGGCCAGGAGCTCGGGGAAGGGAAACCCGCGTGGAAGCCCAGGGGCCGGCACTGGGGGCAGGTGGTGGACGAGGAAGACAGGAGGGCCGGGCTGCTGGGGCTCTAGGTTATCTCACCTCCTGAGAGCACGCGTTACCCCATAATTAGATAGCAGCAGGTCTAATTATTTCAATAACTGAAATAAAATTATTGAGAAACAAAGTCACGGCCAAAGGACTCTTGAGGCCACGGCCACTCATGATAGGTTGGAGAGAAGGGTGAGAAGACTCTATCTTAACCTCCTTTTGCCATCTGAGTTTTCTTTCTCTGAGGCTACTGTGCCACAGTGAGGTTGCATGGCAGAAGCGAGCAGTTTTCGTTTTGTTTTGTTTGGGGGGGGGCAGAGGGAGAGAGAGAGAGAGAATCTGAATCTTATGGGGAAGACTCCCCTCTCAGAGCAGCGCTGGACACGGGGCTCGATCCCACAACCCTGAGATCATGACCTGAGCCGAAATCAAGAGTCGGACGCTTAACCAACTGAGCCACCCAGGCGTCCCCAAATGTGTGTTTTTAATGATTGAAGAGCAGGGAGCCATGAGAACACACAGTATCTGATAAGAAACTGGAAGAGGAAGGCGGGAGGAAGAGCAGATAATTGTGAAGGCGACAGTCATCACAAAGTCGCTAGTATTATTTTTTATCATTACCGAACATGTATGATGTGTCAGACTCCATGCAACAAGTTTTGCAAACATGGTTTCAGGTAACCCTCGAAGAAACCCCAGGTGGTGGCCTCCTTGTCGAACCTGATTTCACAGGTAAGGCCCTGGAGCCTCTGGCGTGGTTAAGTAGCTAGTAAGTAGTGCTGGGACTATCAACAGGCCACTGAAATATCTTATCCAAAGACTTTTAGTCCCCAAGGTGCATCCACAAGAGCTTAGAGGCCAAAGTTTGTGTAATTGGAAGCTACTTTATTATTTTAACATTAATTAGACTCTGAAGCTCCAAGAGCTTTCTCTCCCGGTGCATGGTCCCTCTGCTTCTCTCGCGCTCTATCCCTCTCAGATAAGGCCGTGTTGTAAGCCGCACAGCCAGAGGGATGCAGCTTGGACGGACAGGGGTTCTCTCTTTTATAAAGAACAATTTTACGTTCATCTACCCATCTGCTTGGTATCCACGCAACCATGTAAGAGACTGGCTTTTGCATATTTATATTTTTCTTCTTCCTGCCATGCGGAGATGGGGAATTACATGGTCACTTAGAAGCCTGACTGTCCATTTAGAAGCATCTCATGATACCTGGTAGAATAAAATTACAGACAAAGAATGCGTTTTTCTTTTTCTCAGAGATTATGTTTGTGTTGTACTTAATCATGTGGGTATGATTCATGCTGACTATGATGACTCCTAATCGCAGCTTACTTGGCTTGCAAATCAGTCCTCCAAATGCTTTGGCTCAGCAACATTCTAGCTGGTTCACAAGCCTACTGTTCATGCCCACCCCTTTAGTTTTCTGTCTCAATGACCCTGTTGCCTTTGATTCAGTCTTGCATTGATGAGCCAAGAGGACAGGAAACATGTGTTCATAGCAAGTCCTCTTGGGAGTTTTAATATATAAAGACTACTCTGAAAATTAAGATATAATACACATTGATGTGATAGTACAGGGAGTGTAAAATAGGTTTCTTTTCGACACCCTGTAGTTGATGCATTTTACTAAGAATGTCAATTCCACAGCCAGCTGAGTTTGGGGACAACGTTAAAGAATGTGGGTGTCTCTCCACAAATCTTTGATCTCTTAGCCCCATTGACAGATGTGTAAAGTCCCTCCGAGCACACAGGCAGCGTTGCCAGGGGTGCGCACTGCTGACTGTCATGCATGCTCATCAGACTGTGCGTGACCCTATAGTTAATGATTTACCCTAGATTTACCTGGACATGAATAAAAGCCATGGGAGCCTGGAGAATAGTGTGATGTCCTTCTAGGCAGCAACCTGAGTACAGACATCAGATCCTGCCACACTTCTTGCTTTGTAGCCCTCCTTTTCCTCCTGTTTGCAAGTGGAAGAAATTATCAGCTTCTATAACCCGATATGAGATCTAATTAATTCACAGCTTCAAGAAACATTAGTACTAGAAGAGACATTACCTTATCCTATTACAGTGATCTTGTTCAAACTACAGGTTGTGGCCCATTCATGAGTAGTAAAATCAGTCTAATGAATTGAGATGGATTAAATATGGTCCCAAATTCTCTGCTCCTGCTCTCATTAAGTAAAGGGTCTGTGTCTCCTCCTTTTGAATCAGGGTCATCTTAGTAGGTCATAGGTCAAGGTCATAAACAACCTTGCAGCTTCCACTCAGGGCTGCTGGAATGCTCATTCTTGGGACAGTCTCTCTCTGAGAACCTGGATGCCAAGCTGTGAGAATACAGCCCAAGTGGAAAAGGCAAGTGTACTTGCTTAGTTGACAACCAGAACTCAGGTTCCAGCTGACAGCTTGTGGCAACCGTTGGCCATAGGAGCGAGTCCCTTTGGATACCCAAACCCACCGAGCCGTCAGAAGTCTGGAGGCTCAGCCTACACCTGATTGCAACTGCATAAAAAAATGCAAGGGTGAGACACCCAGGGGAGACCACTCAGCCCATAGAACACCTTGAAGTAATAATAATAGCATGTTGTTTTTAAGCCCAAACTGTGGTGTGTTTTGTTATGCATCAAAAGGTAAGCCAGAGCACAGGTCAAGACTGTTCTTTAAAGAGAAAGAATAAAATAGAACACAAAATAATAGAAAGATGTAAAGGATAAGTGTTGCTTTATAAAAATTTTTATGATATATGTGTGCGTCAGAGGAAAAGAGAAAGAGATAGAGAGAGATAGAAAGATAGAAATAGAAGGGCGGTGTTATAATGTAAAATGTTTTCCTATGTTGTAGGAGAAGATTATATAGACACTGGCCATGTGATACACAATTTACATATTTAGGGCAGACAATTCAGTATCTGCTAGTGTATTTACCAAGTTGTACAACCATCACCATAATCAATTTTAGAACATTTCCATGACCTTCAAAACAACCTTAACCATTCGCAATGGCTTCCCATTCTCGACCCTGCCCAGTTGCAGGCAACTACTGGTCTATTTCTGTCTCCAAAGGTTCACCGTACCATTCTGACCATTTCATATAAATGGGAGCATGTGATACAGATCTTCCTTGACCTATGAAGGTGTTATGTCACAATAAGCCCATCCTAAGTTCAAAATACAGTAAATCAAAAGTGCATTTAATATGCTAACTTACCAACCATCACAACTTAGCCCAGCTACCTTAAATGTGCTCCGAACACTTATATTAGCCCACGGCTGGACAAAATCGTCTGACACTAAGCCTGTTTTACAATACAGTGTTAAACCTCTCCTGTAGTTTATTGAATACTGTACTGAAACTGAGAAACAGAATCGTTGAAAGGGCCCAGAATGGTCTCATGATGGCATGGCTGACTCCAGGCTGTGGCGAGCATCATGGGAGTGTACTGCACCACATATTGCTAGCCTGGGAAGAGAGCAAAATTCAAAATTCAAAGTATAGTTTTACTGAATGTGCATCACTTCCGTACCATCATAAAGTTGAAAAATCGTAAGTCGAACCACCATAAGTCGGGGACCATCTGTATGTGGTCTTTTGTGACTGGCTTCTTTAATTTAAGATGTGTTTAAGGTTCACTCATGTTATAGTATGTATCAATATTTCATTTCCTTTTATTGCCAATAATATCCCATTGATGGAAATATACCACACTAATTTATCTATGCAGCTGGTGATATGGCATTTGGGCTGCTTCCACCATTCAGCTATTATGAAGAATGTTGCTATGAACGCCCATGTACAAGTTTTTATATGGACATATGTTTTCACTTATCTTAGGCACAGTACATCTATGTTTAACATTTTGAAAACTGTTAGAGTATTCTCCAAAGAGGCTGTACAATTTTACATTCTCAACACTATATGAGGGTTCCAATTTTGCCCTATTTTTGCCAACATATGTTATTGGCTTGTCTTTTTGGTTATAGCCATTCTAATTCATATGATGCAGTATCTCATTACAGTTTTGATTTGCATTTCCATAATGGAGAATGGTTTTAAGTATATTTTCATGTGACTTTTCATCATTTCTATCTCCTCTTTATTAAAATGTGTACTCAGATTTTTTGCCCGTTTAAAAAAATTAAACTGTCTTTTCATTATATTTGTTTTCTATTTATTATGGAAGTAAGTACTTTACCAGATAAATGATTTGCAAATATTTTTTTCCCATTTTATAGGTTGTCGTTTTACTTTTTTGAAGGCTTTTGTTTTATTTTGCAGCACAAACATTTTCAGTTTATTTAAAAGTCTAATGATTTATTTATTTTGTTGCTATGTATTTGGTGCCAAATTTAAGAAATCCTTGACCAACTCAGGACAATGCCTATTTACTACTATGTTTTATAGTGTAAGTTCTTTTGCTTATGTCCCTGATCAATTTTTAGTTAATTTTAGTGTACGGTGTGAGGAAGGAGACTGACTTTATTCTTTCACATATAGAATAGCTTGCTGTCTCAACAAGATTTGTTGAAAAGACTATTCTTTACCCTACTGAATTATCTGGACATTTTGTGGAAAATCAATTAATCTGGTCCATTCTACTAGATTAGAAGTCCAAAAAAGTCTTATATACATTAATGTGTTTTTACTTCTTTGCTGGGAATCTTTTGTGGGGGGGGCTTTATTTTTTTTTATTTAATTTTATTTTTTCAGAGTTCCAAGATTCATTGTTTATGCACCACACCCAGTTCTCCATGCAATATATGCCCTCCTTAACTAACACCCACAACCAGGCTCACTTATCCCCCCACCCCGCTCCCTTCCAAAACCCTCAGTTTGTTTCTCATAGTCCACAGTCTCTCATGGTTCATCTCCTCCTCTGATTAAACTAATTAATTCACTTTTCCTTTTCTTCTCCTAATGTCCTCCATGTTATTCCTTATGCTCCACAAGTAAGTGAAACCGTATGATAATTGACTTTCTCTGCTTGACTTATTTCACTCAGCATAATCTCCTCTAGTCCCGTCCATGCTGATACAAAAGTTGGGTATTCATCTTTTCTGATGGAGGCATAATATTCCATTTCATATATGGACCATATCTTCTTTATCCATTCATCTGCTGAAAGGGATCTTGGATCTTTCCACAGTTTGGCACTTGTGGCCATTGCTGCTATGAACATTGAGGTACATATGGCCCCTCTTTTTACCACCTCTGTATCCTTGGGGTAAATACCCATTAGTGCAATTGCAGGGTCATAGGGTAGCTCTATTTTTAATTTGTTAAGGAAATCTCCACACTGTTTTCCAAAGTGGCTGTACCAACTTGCATTCCCACCAACAGTGTAAGAGGGTTCCCCTTTCTCCAGATCCTCTCCAACACTTTTTGTTTCCTGTCTTGTTAATTTTGGCCATTCTAACTGGTATAAGGTAGTATCTCAATATGGTTTTGATTTGAATCCCCCTGATGGCTAATGATGATGAACATTTTTTCATGTGTCTGTGAGCTATTTGTATGTCTTCTTTGGAGAAGTGTCTGTTTATGCCTTCTGCCCACTTTTTGATGTGACTCTGTTTTTTGAGTGTTGAGTTTGAGTTCTTTATAGAACTTGGATATCAGCCCTTTGTCTGTAGTGTCATTTGTGAATATCTTCTCCCATTCTGTGGGTTGCCTCTTTGTTTTGTTGACTGTTTCCTTTGCTGTGCAGAAGCTTTTGATCTTCATGAAGTCCCAAAAGTTCATTTTTGCTCTTGTTTCCTTTGCCTTTGGAGACAGGTCTTGAAAGAAGTTGCTATGGCTGATGTCGAAGAGGCTACTGCTTATGTTCTCCTCTAGGATTTTCATAGATTGCTGCCTCACATTGAAGTCTTTTATCCATTTCGAGTTTATCTTTGTGTATGGTGTTAGAGGATTGTCGAGTTTCATTCTTCTATACGTATCTGTCCAAATGGTGTTCTCAGCACCATTTATTGAAGAGACTGTCTTTTTTCCACTGAATATTTTTTCTTGCTTTGTCGAAGATTATTTAACCATAGAGTTGTGGGTCCATATCTGGACTCTATACTCTGTTCCACTGGTCTATGTGTCTGTTTTTGTGCCAGTATCATGCTGTCTTGGTGATCACAGCTTTGTAGTAAAGCTTGAAATCAGGCAACGTGATGCCTCCAGCTTTATTTTTCTTTTTCAACATTTCCTTAGCAATCTGCAGTCTTTTCTGACAAATTTTAGGATTGTTTGTTCCAGCACTTTGAAAAATGCCAGTGTAATTTTGATCAGGATGGCACTGAAAGTATAGATTGCTTTGGGCAGTACAGACATTTTAATAATGTTTATTCTTCTGATCCATGAGCATGGAATGGTCTCCCATCTTTTTGTGTCTTCTTCAATTTCTTTCATGAGTGTTCTGTAGTTCCTCAAGTACAGATCCTTTACCTCTTTGGTTAGGTTTGTTCCAAATTATCTTATGGTCCTTGGTGCTATAGTAAATAAAATTGATTCTCTAATTTCCCTTCTTATATTTTCATTGTTAGTGTATAAGAAAGCAACTGATTTCTGTGCATTGATTTTGTATCCTGCCACATTACTGAATTCCTGGAAACCTATAAACTTCCAAGAATGAAACAGGAAGAAACTGACAAACTGAATAGACCAATATCTAGTAACGAGATTGAAGCAGTGATCAAAAACTAAAAAACAAAAACCCAGGATCTGATGGATTCCTTGGGGAATTCTACCAAACTTTCAAAGAAGAAATAACACCTATTCTCCTGAAGCTGTTTCAAAAAAATACAAACAGAAGGAAAACTTTCAGATTCTTTCTATGAAGCCAGCATTACCCTGATCCCCAAACCAGACAAAGACCCTATCAAAAAGGAGAATTTTAGACCAATATCCCTGACGAATATGGATATCAAGATTCTCAACAAGATCCTAGCTAATAGGATCCAACAGTACATTAAAAAGATTATCCACCATGAACAGGTGGGATTTTTCCGTGGAATGCAAGGGTGGTTCAACATTCACAAATCAATCAATGTGTTAGAACAAATCAATAAAAAAAGAGATAAAAACCACATGGTCCTCTCAATTGATGCAGAAAAAGCATTGACAAAATCCAGCATCCGTTCCTGATTAGAACTCTTCAAAGTATAGGGATAGAGGTAACATTCTTTAACTTCATAAAATCTGTCTATGAAAAACCCACAGTGAATATAATTCTCAATGGGGAAAAGCTGACAGCCCTCCCTTTGAGATCAGGAACACAACAAGGATGCCCATTCTCACCACTCTTGTTCAACATAGTACTAGAAGTCCTAGCAACAGCAATCAGACAACAAAAAGAAATAAAATGTATTCAAATTGGCAAAGAAGGGAAACTCTCTCTCTTCACAGATCTCTCTTCACCCAAAAGACTCCACTTCCAAACTACTAGAAGTTTTTGATGGGAATCTTAAGGGTATCTAGTCTATCCCTCAGTGAAGCCTTACTATAAGTTTAGATCTCTTTACAATGTGCTCCTATAGCATTTTATACTCCTACTTTAATGCTTATTGAATTGCTATTTTTTATTTATTATCTGCTTTCTTAACTAGATGCAAAGCTCCTAGGACAGGGATTATGTCTACTTCACTTGCCTGGTCTGGTGCTTGACATAGAGTGAATGTTCAGTAAATATTTGCAATATTGTAGAATTAAAGGTGAGTGAGACCCCAAAATGTGAAAATGTGGATTGAACTTTTCAGGATCATTTACCAAGTAACAGAATAAAGACTATAATCTAGTCAAGAGAGATCTATTCCATTCTATCATGTTATTGGCCCTAATCATATGCAATGTAGGTATCAATATACAAGAAGTTTTAGAGTAAAGGTCTCGTTGGAATGCCAGTTAAAAAATATTCTCAATATTCTTTGGGAATAAGCCACCTCCAGAACAAAAGTTTGTAAACAACAATATGTCCACAATTGATAACCTAGATGAAATGGACCAATTCCTTGAAAGACATCATCTACCAAAATCACACAAGAAGAAACAGAGTAATCTGAATAGGTCTATACTATTGACTAAATGTTTGTGCCTTCCCCCTACCCCAAATTTATTCATTGAAATCCTAACCCCCAATGTAATTGTATTAAGATAAGGAACTTTGGGAGGATTATGTCCTGAAGGAAGAGCCCTCATGAATAGAATTAGTGCTCTTAAAAACAGACCGCTGAGCGCTCACTTACCTCTTCTTCCATGTAAAGTTAAAGTGAAAAGATGACTGTCAATGAACCAGGAAACTGGTCCTTGCCAGATACTGAATATTCTGGCACCTGGATCTTGGACTTCCCAGGCTCTCAAACTGTAAGTAATAAATTTCTGTTGTTTATAAGCCACCCAGTTTATGGTATTTTTGTTGTAGTGGGCTGAACTGACTAAGATAGCGTGTGTGTGTGTGTGTGTGTGTGTGTGCGTGTGTGTGTGCGTGTGTATAATCAATAATAACTTTACCAAACAGAAAGCACCATGCCCAGATGTGTTTACTAATAAATTCTAACAAATGTTTAAGGAAAAAATCATATCAATTCTCTAAAATTTCTTCCAGGAAATAGAAAGAGGGGAAACCCTTCCTAACTCATTCTGTGAGGCTGTCATTACCTTAATACTCAAACCAGAAAAAAAATATTACAAGTACATTATAGATCAATATCTCTTATAAACATAGATGCAAAAGTCCTTAATAAAATATAGCAAATCAAATCCTACAGTATATAAAAAGAATTGTACACCATAACCAAGTGGTATTTATTCCAGATATGTTAGGCTAGTTCGATATTAAAGAATCAATGAATGTAATTCTATAACATCAACAGGCTAAAGAAGAAAAATCACATGATTATATTGATAAATGCAGGAAAAAAACACTTGATAAAATCTTATATCAATTCATGATCAAAAACTCTCAGAAAACTAGAATAGAGAGTAAGTTCCTCAACTTGATAAAAAAAAATCTACAAAAAACCTACAGTTAACACAGTACTTAATAATGAGAAATTAGAAGCTTTAACATCTTATCATTTTTAAGATAAAAAATGAGGCAAGTATGTCCTCTCTAATCACTCCTGTTCAATACTGTATTGGAAATCCTAGCTAACGCAACAAACAAACAAACACGAAGAATTCTGACTGGAAAGGAAGAAATAAAACTGTCTTTGTTCACAGATGACATGATTGCCCATGTAGAAAATCTGAAAAATCAATAACACAAAAGCTTCCTGGAATTAGTTAAGTGATTTATAATACAGTTACAGAATATAAGATTAAAATATAAAAGTTAATCATGGTCTTAAATACCAGCAATCAACAAGTGGAGTTTGAAATTTAAAACACAGTATTTGGGGAGGAGCAAGATGGTGGAGGACTAAGAGACTTAATTTTGTCTGGTCCCAGGAAAAAGCAAGATAGTTATCAAACCATCCTAAAAACCTACAAACTCAATAGGAGATCAAAGAAAAGAATAGCAGCAATTCTAGGAACAGAAAAACGACTATTTCCTGGAAGGTAGGACATGCAGAGAAGTGAATCTGAAGCAATATATGGAAAGATAGACTGCAGGGGGAGGGGCTGGCTCCCCACAAGTGAGAGAGCAGCGGAGCACAAAATTGGAACTTTTAGAAGAAATCTGCTCCACTGAGGGACGTTGTTCCAGAGGCTAAGTTGGGGGTGGAGCTTGCAGGGACCATGTATTCTCAGGACCCGCGGGGTCACAAAAAGACTAGGGGTGCCTAAGTGTGGCAGAGCTCCCAGGTATTGGAGCGGGGAAGCCAGCTACAGAGACAGAGCTGAGGAGTGGGCTCTCAGTTCGGGTTACCTTAAATTGTAATATGAGGTACAGTTGGGCCACTGGTCTTCGAGCAGGGACCCCACAAGTGGCAGATCCAGAGAGAACCCCTCCTTCCTACTCTGGGAGGAGTGGCGTGGGAGTATGCTGCAGGAATCTGCTAGCTTTGGAGACTCCAAATAGGGTTGTGTGCCAGGGATAAAAACACTCTGTCACAGGCCGGGTGAGCTCAGAGTGCAAACAGAGACCAGGGAGATGGGAGGGATTGACTGCTTTACTCTGAGGGTACACTGAGGAGTAGGGCCCCAAGCTCTCAGCTCCTCCAAGGCTGGAGACTGGGAGGCCACCTAAAAGAGCCTAAAAGTAACAGACCAGAAAGGAACAGAGACAATATACAGTAACAGTCGCCTTGTAGACAGTACAATGGCCCTAAAGTAATATCTTTCAATAGTTACCCTGAGTGTAAATGGGATAAATGCCCCAATCAAAAGACACAGGGTATCAGAATGGATTAAAACAACAACAACAACACCCATCAATATGCTGTCTGCAAGAGACTCATTTTAGACCCAAAGACACCTCCAGATTTAAAGTAAGGGGATTGGAAAACAACTTATCATGCTAATGGACATGGACATCAAAAGAAAGCTGGGGTGGCAATCCTTATATCAGATAAATTAGATTTGAAGCCAAAAACAATTATAAGAGACGAAGAAGGACACTATATCATACTTAAAGCACCTATCCAACAAGAACATCTAACAATTTTAAATATCTATGCCCCTAACATGGGAGCAGCCAATTATATAAACCAAGCAATAACAAAGTCAAAGAAACACATCGACAATAATACAATAATAGGAGGGGACTTTAACACCCCCTCACTGAAATGGACAGATCATCTAAGCAAAAGATCAACAAGGAAATAAAGGCTTTAAATGACACACTGGACCAGATGGACATCACAGATATATTCAGAACATTCCATGCCAAAGCAACAGAATACACATTCTTCTCTAGTGCATATGGAACATTCTCCAGAATAGATCACATCCTGGATCACAAATCAGGTCTCAACCGGTACCAAAAGACTGGGATCATTCCCTCCATATTTTCAGACCACAATGCTTTGAAACTGGAACTCAACCACAAGAGGAAAGTTGGAAAGAACACAAATATGTGGTGGCTAAAGAGCATCCTACTAAAGAATGAAAGGGTCAACCAGAAAATTAAAGAACAATTAAAAAAAATTCATGGAAACATATGAAAATGAAAACACAATTGTTCAAAATCTTTGGGACACAACAAAGGCAGTCGTGAGAGGAAAGTATATAGTCATACAAGCCTCAAAGGTCTCAAATACACAACCTAACACTACACCTATTGAAGCTGGAGAAGAAAAGCAAATAAATCCTAAACCCAGTAGAAAAGAAATAATAACGATCAGAGCAGAAATCAATGAAATAGAAATCAAAAGGGTAGTAGAACAGATCAATGGAAGTAGGAGTTGGTTCTTTGAAAGAATTAGTAAGATTGATACCCCCACCCTCATTTATTAAAAAGAAAAAAGAAAGGACCCAAATTAATAAAATCATGAGTGAAAGAGGAGAGATCACAACCAACACAAAGAAATACAAGCAATTATAAGAATGTATTATGAGCAAGTATACACCATCAAATTGGACAATTGGGAAAGAAGAAATGGAGGCATTCCTAGAGACATATAAACTACCAAAACTGAACCAGGAAGAAATAGAAAACCTAAATAGACACATAACAAGTAAGGAGATTGAAGCAGTCATCAAAATTCTCCCCAAAAACAAGAGCCCAGGGCCAGATGGCTTCCCAGGAGAATTCTACCAAACATTTAAAGAAGAATTAACACCTATTCTCCTGAAACTGTCCCCCCCCAGAAAAATAGAAATAGAAAGAAAACTTCCAAACTCATTTTATGAGGTCAGCATTACCTTGATCCCAAACCAGACAAAGACCCCATCAAAAAGGAGAACTACAGACCAAAACATTAATAAAAGGAAGAACAAGAACCATATGATACTCTCAGTGGATGCTGAAAAAGCATTTGACAAAGTACAGCATTCTTCCTTGATCAAAACTCTTCAAAGAAGAAACAGAATTCAGATCCAGGAGGCACAGAAACCCCCCAACAAAATCAACCCAAGGTGGTCCACACCAAGACATATAGTAATCAACATGGCATAAAGTAGTGGTAAAGAGAGAATTTTAAAAGCAGAAAGAGAAAAGAAAACAGTTACAAACAAGGGAAACCCCATAAGGCTATCAGCTGATTTTTTTTCAGCAGAAACTTTGCAGTCTGTAGGGAGTGGCATGGTATATTCCAAGTGCTGAAAATAAAACACATGCAACCAAGGGTACTCTATCCAGCAAGGCTATCATTCAGAATAGAAGGAGAGATAAAGAGTTTCTGAGACAAACAAAAGTTAAAGGAAGTCATCACCACTAATCCAACCTTACAAGAAATGGTAAAGGGGACCCTGAGTGGAAAGGAAAGACAATAATAAGAAGCAAGAAAAGGAGGAAGTACAAAATCAGTAAAATTAAGAATATCTATAAAAATCAGTCAAGGGATTCACAAAATAAAAGAATATAAAAGATGACACCATATACCTAAAATGAGGAGAGGAATAAATAATGGGTTCAAACTTAAGTGAACATCAACTTAATATAGATTGCTAGATGCCCAAGATGTCATATATAAACTTAATAGTAACCATAAATCAAAAACCAGTAATAGATAAACAAAAAATGAGAGAAATCCAAGTGTTTCACTAAAGAAAGCCATCAACCCAGGAAAGAAGAGTGCAAGAGAGGAAAGGGACAGAGAAGAACTATAAAAACAACCATAAAACAAATAATAAGATAGTAATAAGTATACCCCTATCAATAATCAGTTTGAATGTAAATGGACCAAACAGTCCAATAAAAAGACAGGGTGATAGAATGAATAAAAAAGTAATACCCATCTATATGCTGCCTACAAAAGACTCATTTCAGACTTAAAGACACATGCAAAACAAAAGTGAATGGATGGAAAAACATTTAGCATGCAAATGGAAGTGAAAAGGAAGCCAGGGTAGCAATATCTCTTATATTATGCAAAGTTAAAACAAAATAAATTTTTTTTTTAAAACAAAAATTTTTTTTTGTTCTTTAAAACAAAAATTCTAACAGAGATAAAGAAGGACACCACATAGTCATAAAGGGAATGATCTAACAAGAAGATATAATAATTGTAAATATTTATGCATCCAACATAAGAGATCCAAATACATAAAGCAGTTAATAACAAACATGAAGAAACCAATTGATAATAATACAATAATAGTAGGAGACTTTAACACCCTACATACATCAATGGATAGATCATCCAAACAGAAAATCACCAAGGAAACACTGGCTTTGAATGACACCTTAGACCAAATGTATTCAGAACATTCTATTCTAAAACAGCAGAATATACTTCTTTTCAAGTGCATATGGAACATTCTCCAGAATAGGACACATGTTAGGCTACAAAACAAATCTCAACGTATTAAAAAAGATTCAAGTCATAGCATGAATCTTCTCCAAACAAAACACTATAAAACCAGAAAACAACCAGAAGAATGACTATGGAAAAGGACACATACATGGAGGTTAAATAACATGCTTCTAAACAATGAATTAGTCAACCACGAAATCAAAAAGGACATTAAAAAATACATGAAATACATGGACACAAATGAAAACAAAAACACAACAGTCCAATCTTTGAGATTTGGCAAAAGTTGTTCTACGAAGGAGGTTTATAGCAATATAGACCTACCTCAAGAAGCAAAAACAAAAAACAAAAAACAAAAAACCCCCCAAAACAAAAAAAAAAAACCCAAAAACAAACAAACAAAAACAAAACAAAAAAAACCTCAAGTAAACCACCTAACCCTATATCCGAAAGAGCTAGGAAAAGATGAACAAATAAAACCCAAAACTAGGAGAAAGAAGGAAGTAATAAATATTAGAGAAGAAATACATTTGAAATAGAATCAAAAGAAACAATAGAATAGTTAAATGGAACCAGGTGCTATTTCTTTGGAAAGATCAATAACTTGATAACTTGTTACCCAGACTAATCAAAAGAGAGAAAGAGAGAGGACTCAAATAAACAAAATCAGAAATGAAAGAAGAGAATTAACTGATACCACAGAAATACAAAGAATTAGAGAATATTATGAAAAATTGTATGTCAACACATTGGAAAACCTAGAAGATATGGATAAATTCCTAGGAACATATAATCCTCCAAACCCAAATCAGGAAGAAATAGAAAATTTGAACACACCAATTATCAGCAATGAAATTGAATCAGTAATCAAAAAACTCCCAACAAACAACAGAGTAGGACCAGAGGGCTTCACAGATTAATTCTACTAAACAGTTAAAGAAAGGTTAATATCTATTCTTTTCAAACTATTCAAAAAATAGAAGAGAAAGGAAAGCTTCTAAATTCATTCTATGACCAGCATTCCTGATATTAAAACTAGAGAAAGACACCACAAAAAAGAAAACTACAAGCCAATATCTCTGATGAACATAGATGCAAAAATCCTTAACAAAATAGTAACAAACCAAATCCAACAACACACTTAAAAAATCATTTACCACAATCAAGTGGGATATATTACAGGAAAGCAAAGATAGTTCAATATTTATATATCAATCAACATGATACATCACATCAACATAAGAAAGGATAAAAATCGTATAATCACTTCAGTAGATGTAGAACAAGCATTTGACAAAGTACAACATCTATTCCTGACAAAAATCCTCAATAAAGTGGGTTTAAAGGGAACATACCTCCACATAGTAAAGGCCAGGGGCACCTGGGTGGCTCAGTCATTAAGTGGTTGTCTTTGGCTCAGGGCATGATCCCAGAGTCCCAGAACCAAAGTCCCACTTTGGTCTCACTGCTCAGTGGGCAGCCTGTTTCTCCCTCTCTTACTTCCCCAGCTTTTGCTTTTGCTGTCAAATAAGTAATAAAATCTTAAAAAAAAACACAATAAAGGCCATATACAAGAAACTCACAGCTAAGATTATATTCGGTGGTGAAAAAACAAGAGTTTTCCCTCTGATATCAGGAACAAGACAAGGATGTTCAGTCTTGCCCCTTTTATTCAACTTAGTGCTGAAGGGTCCTAGCCACAAAAATCACAGAAGGAAAATAAATAGAAGGCATCTGAATTGGTATGGAAGAAGTAAAACTTTCACTATTTCCAGATGACATGATGCAAATACAGAAAATCCTAAAGACTCCATCAAGAAACTATTAGAACTGATAAATAAATTCAGTAAGATTACAGGGTGCAAAATCAATATACAGAAATCTGTTGCATTTCTATACACTAAAAATGGATTAATAGAAATGGAAATTAACAAAACAGTCCCATTTACAATTCCATGAAAAATAATAAAATACCAATGTGTAAACTTAACCAAGGAGGTGAAAGACCTGTATTCTGAAAACTATAAAACACTGATGAAAGAAATTTAACACGATGCAAAGAAATGGAAAGATATTCTATGCTCATGGATTCAGAGAACAAATATTGTTAAAATGGCCATACTACACAAAGCAATCTACAGATTCAATGCAAACCCTATCAGAATACCAATAGCATTCTTCAGAGAACTAGAACAAATAATCCTAAAATTTGTATGGAACCAAAAAAGACCCTGATTAGCCAAAGAAATTTTGAAAAAGAAAAACAGAACTGTACGCATCACAATCCCAGAATTCAAGATATACTACAAAGCTGTATCAATCAAAATTGTATTGGCACAAATATATATAAATATATAAAATATATTTATTTTAATATATATATTCATATAATATAATATATATATTTAATATATATAAAAATATAAAAAAATAGTATTGGCACAAAAATAAAAACTTAGGTTAAAAGAACAGAATAGAGACTCCAGAAATAAACACACGATTATTTGGTCAATTAACATATGAGAAGGGAGGCAAGAAAACGTGATGCGAAAAAGATAGTCTTTTCAACAAATGGGAAAATTGGTCAGCTGCATGCAAAAATACTGATACTGGATCTCTTTCTTCACTATACACAACAAGACAATCTCAAAATGGATTAAATATCTAAATATGAGAGCTGAAGCCATGAAAACCCTGGAAGAGAGCACAGGCAGTAATGTCTCTGACACTGGCCACAGCAGCGTTTTTCTGAATATGTCTCCTGGGGCAGAAAACAAAAACAAAAACAAAAGCAAAAATAAACTATGGGGACTACATGAAAATAAAAAGCTTTTGCTCAGCAAAGGAAACAATCAAAGAAACTAAAAGACAACCTTCTGAATAGGAGAAGATACTTGCAAATGACATATTCGATGAAGGGTTAGTATCTAAAATACATAAAGAATTTACACATCTCAACACTGAAAAAACAAAAAATTCAATTAAAAAATAGGCAGATGGTATGGACAGACATTTCTTCAAAGAGGACATACAAATGGCTAGCAGACATATAAAGAGATGCTCAGTATCACTAATCACCAAGGAAATACAAATGAAAACCACAATGAGAGATCACCTTACACTAGTCAGAATGGCTAAAATAAAAAACACAAGAAACAACATGGGTTGGGAGGATGTGGAGAAAAAGGAACCCCTTGTGTACTGTTGGCAGGAATTCAAACTGGTGTAGCCACTGTGGAAGAGAGTGTGGAGGTTCTTCAAAAAATTTTAAAAAATTATGATATGATCTGGCAATTCCACCATAAGGTATTTACCCAAAGAAAAATGAAAACACTAATTCAAAAAGAGACATACATCCCTGTGTTTATTGCAGCACTATCTACAAGAGTCAAATTATGGAAACAACCCAAGTGTCCATTGATAGATGAATTCATAAGTAAGATGTGGTATATAAACAATGGAATATTACTTAGCCATAAAAAAGAAAAAAATCGTCTCATTTGCAACAACATGGATAGATCTAGAAAGTAGAATGCTAAGTGAAATAAGTCAGTCAGAGAAAGACAAATACCATATGATTTCACTCATATGTGAAATTTAAGAAACAAAGGAAAAAGTTGAAAAAGAGTCTCTTAACATCTAGAGAACAAACTGATGGCTACCAGGGGGAGGTAGGTAGGGGGATGAGTGAAATAGGTGACGGGGATTAAATAGTGCACTTATCATAATGAGCACTGAATAATGTGTGGAAGTGTTGAATCACTATATTGTACACTATAAACTAATATAACCCTGTATGCAAATCATACTGGAATTAAACGAAAAAAAAAAAAAAAAGAAAAACGAGATATCACTATACCTCTAGAAGAATGGCCAAAATTCAAAACACAATGCAAAATGGCAGTGAGGATATGGAGCAATCAGACTTCATTGTCAGTGAACTTGTCCTTCGTTGTCAGTGAGCTTCTCCTTCATTGTCAGTGGGGATGCAAAATGATAGAGGCAATTTAGAAGATAGTTTGACAGTTTCTTACAAAACTTAACATACTCTTGCCCAGTGACCCAGCAAGTACATTCTTTGGTATTTACCCAAAGGGTCTGAAAACTTACGTCAACACGAAAACCTACATAAGATGTTTATAGCAGCTTTATTCACAACGGCCAAAACTTGAGAGCGACCAAGATGTCCTTCAGTAGGTGAATGGGTTAATGAACTGTGGTACATCCAATCGAATATTATTCAGAGCTAAAAGGAAAGGAGCTATCAATTCATGAAAAGATGTGGAGGAAAGTTAAATGCATTTTACTACGTGAAAGAAGAGTCTGAAATAGCTACATACTATGTGATTTCAACTACATGGCATTCTGGAAAAGGCAAAACTATGGAGACAGCGAAAGTATCGGTAGTTGCCAGAGGTTAGGGACAGGGAGGGATGAACAAGCAAAGCACAGGAGCTGGCTTTGGCAGTGACACTATCCTGTATGATACTATAATGCTGGATGCATGTTATTATACGTCTGTTAAACCACAGAGTGTATAACCTTGAGAGTGAGCCCTACTACAAACTGCTGACTCTGGGTGATGATGTGTCCGTGTAGGTTCATCGATGGTAACAGATGTGCCGCCCGATGTGGGGGGTTAATAGCGAAGGAGGCTGTGTGCATGTCGGGGGAGGTGCTATACATTTCTAGACATTTCTGCGGCTTCCACTCCATTTTGCTCGGAACCTAAGACTGCTCTAAAAACAAATTATATTTTAAAAAAAACAGTCCAACATTCAATTAAAAAAGTAGTAAAAAAGCTCTTTGGCTTACACTTTAGCAGGAAAGATGAGGTAAGGTTGTGGGTCAGTACACACAAATTGTAAACACACCCAGAATTCTCGCTGCCTAAAAATACTCACCATTGACTTTATCTGTTAATAGGAGACTACTGACAAAATGTTAAGGGTTATCTACGTGATTAGTTTATATTTTCCTTGTTCAGCAAAAGGCAAGAGAAAAAATAACTCCGACTGAGTTGCAACATGAAAGCAATTTACCACCTCATCACCCTTCAACAAAAGGTTCCAATCAAAATGTGTTCCATCTTGACATACACCATATGCCTGAAAGTGCTCGCTGGATAGAAACCTAGGTACGAGAATAATAATGTATGTGAATGGCAACCAATATATATTTCAATAAATTTTTTTATTCTGCACAGTTGGGTGTTGGATAATTTAGGTGCTTGGGAGGGAGAACTCAACTCCTTGTGAGATATGAGTACGCCAGGGTCAAAAAGAGTGAAGTGATTCAGCCAGAAACACAACAGCAACTAAAACTCAAAGTTATTTTGATTTCTAATGTTACATTTTTTTTTTTAAAGATTTTATTTATTTATTTGTCAGAGAGAGAGGGAGAGAGAGAGAGCGAGCACAGGCAGGCAGAGAGGCAGGCAGAGGCAGAGGGAGAAGCAGGCTCCCTGCTGAGCAAGGAGCCCGATGTGGGACTCGATCCCAGGACGCTGGGATCGTGACCTGAGCCGAAGGCAGCCGCTTAACCAACTGAGCCACCCAGGCGTCCCCTAATGTTACATTTTTTGAAGCCATAGTTCTATGCACGGTATTGGCCTAGGACCTAACTAGTGGTTGGCACTCAATAAACACTTCCTGGAAAAATGCTGGTTGAGTTGGAAGAGTGTGAACTCATCAGTACATTTCTAGAACTCTCTGGGTGAGAGATGCATTGATCAGGTGATAAATCAGAACACACTGGAGTCTGCTCACCATCACTTGGTGAAAATGTTTTTTTTTAAGGTTGTTTATCTCCTTTCCTCAGTAAGTCTACAGTAACCTCACTGTTAGGCCAGGAGATGCTGAGGTCAGCCTGCCACACCCAGCCCCTGCTCTGGCTCTCGTTATGTCTCACCTGAACTACTTCAATATCATTCTAAATTAGCTCTCATCTTTTAGTCTTATCCCTTTTTTTTTTCTATTCTGCATGTGCTTCTGAAGTTGTTTTTTATTTTTCATTTTTTAATTATTTTTACTTTATTTTTATTTATTTTTAATTTATTTATTTGACAGAGAGAGAGACAGAGAGGGAACACAAGCAGGGGGAGTGGGAGAGGGAGAAGCAGACTTCCCGCCAAGCAGGGAGCCTGATGTGGGGCTCGATCCCAGGACTCTGGGATCATGACCTGAGCCGAAGGCAGACTCTTAACAACTGAGCCACCCAGGCGCCCCTACTTTTTTTTTTTTTTAAGATTTTATTTATTTATTTGACAGAGAGCAACACAGCAAGAGAGGGAACACAAGCAGGGGAAGTGGGAGAGGGAGAAGCAGACTTCCCACTGAGCAGGGAGCCCGTTGTGGGGCTCCATCCCAGGACCCTGGGACCATGACCTGAGCAGAAGGCAGGCGCCCAATGACTGAGCCACCCAGGTGCCCCTGAAGTTGTTTTTAGAAAACACAAGCTTGTCATATCTTCCTATGCCTGAAGCCTACTGCCCACAGGCTGAAGTCCAAGATCCTTAGCGTGAGATACAGGGACCCTTACAATTTAACCATGGCTTACCTTTTCAACTTCTTCCTCTCCTCTCCATGCTTCCAAATGCTCTATAATTTCCAGCTCCCAAGCCCAAAACCTGGGATCATCCACAACTCCTTGGTTTCTGTTATATTTCAGATATACCCCAGCAGCAAATCCTGACGGCTCTACCTTGACAATACATGGAAATCACCAGAGGCTTACTCGCTGTTAAGCCAATAACACCTTGTGAATATATGTTCTACTGAGAAACCCCTCCGCTTCCACCTGCTCGTGCTATCTGCTGCAGAAGAAATTTGGGATTTTTTTCCTCCCACAACAAGCTAAAACAAAACACAAAAGCAAAATATAAGCAAAGTCAAATCTTGCCTAGCCACATACACGGATACTCCCCTAGTCCAATTCACCATAATTATCTCTTGTATAATTTACTGGAAAATTTGTACTCATTTCCCAGGTGTCTGTGCATCACAGAGTAGGATCCTGGTTCTCTTACAACCTATCCCCCGCTCAAGTCCTCCAATGATTTCCAATTCACTTAGAACAAAATCCAGAGTCCTTACAATGGCCCTAGAGCTCCTGCTACTCTCTGTCTAGTTCACTCTGCTTCAGCCACATGCTGTACTTTTCCTCCTGCATCAGGACCTTTGCACATGCCATCTCTTCTTCCTGAGCATGCTTCCACAGAGAGTCACATGACTAAATCCTTTATTTCCTTCTTCTTTCACCTTGAATGTCACCTTGTGAATCAGGCCTTACCTATACAGCTTATATAAAATAATATCTCTCTCCTTACCCATGAACACTCTCATCCTATTTCATTTTTTCCCTCCTGTATTCATCAATATCAGATGTACTGGTTTATATATTGCCAGGCTTTCACATCAAGATATACATTTCTTGAGAGAGGGCAGTGCCTTTGTCTGCTTTGCACATTTCTCCATTTTTAATTCTAGAACAGTGCCTGGCACAGAGTAGGGGCTCAGTAAAATATCTCTTGTATGAATGGAAGTGATGGAGGGTATGAGACATTTTGGCTTCTTTCCCAATGTTAAAGACTGGGTCCTTAAGTTCAGCTTCTTTTGGGTCACTATCTGGTCAGTCCTTTGCTCTAAGTCATGAGATATCTGCACTGGGATCCCAGGTGTTTGTATTTCTAATACTAATACTCGCTGTATGATATTTGTAGAAGGCTCTATTTTCTTTACAGTGATTTCATTTTTATTATTTTAGGACTTCATAGCAGAGTATGGAAGGTATCATCATTGTTATCTCTGTTTCTTACTAAGTTAGGAAATCTGATACTTTAGCAAGAAGTGAAGCCTCAATACTTCAAAGATAATAGTAATCCTACAAAGCATATGGATTCGACCGACACCTTCATTTAGTCTGGAAGAAAAGGAAGACGTGGGTAGATCCTATGAAGACTTTGATACTTCAAGGGCAGTCTATGGAAGGATAAGCTTAACTGCAACGAATAGAGTGAGACAGATGTTTGTAACAACTGGATCCATCCCAAACTGCAGCAGGCCACCTAAGGAGTGACATCATGAGAAATGGTACAGCAGAGACTGGACCACTGGCCTCCAGGCAAACTTGTCACAGAGGGGGTGCCAGAGATGAAATTCTGGGAATTCTTGCAACCCACTCATCTTTGAATCCAAAACATGTATCCCATTTCTTGCTCCAAAGAACATTATAAGTCCTTAAGTGACAACAAAACAAAACCAAACCCAAGAAGTATCATAAATACGGGTGAAATGAGGCACAGTTTTGCATAGCTTCCTTCCGTGGCTCGGGCAAAATGTATGAAGAAAGTCTGGGACAAGTTACAAGTGAAGAACTTGATGGCTTAGCAGTGAGACCAGAGAAAGAACATCAGCCTGGGCAATCCCAAGCAGCAGCATCAGGACAAATATGACAAATTTCCTTTAATGCTTGATGCAAAATCCCAGTTCTGTGCTTAACCTCTCACCAGCTGGCCGGGGGGAGGGAGCTGCGTTGGAGCCAGGACAATCTGTTGTTGACAACGTAGGAAATGGTGGCAGAAGGTCAGATGCTATTAGGAGATAGTGTTTCACATCCTGGGGATGGAGCTGTTGCTTGCAAGTGGTTTTGACAGAAATAGTTATTTCCTGGCTGACCAGCAGCCAAATGTGTAGGCCAGAAATTCTCAACAGATAAACAAGTGTCCCACCCCAACGCACTCTCCCGGAGGCTTGCTCACTCAGACACCATGTTTCACCTGCAAGGTTTAAGATAAATAAAATCCCAGAGTGCCACTGACATTCAACTCATTTTATTTAAGTGATACTTGAAACCCACATCTGGGTTAAGGGAGAGGGGTTGAAACAGAACACTTAACAGAAGGGTGCACGAAGAGATAAGCTTTGCATTTTGTTGAGTTTCCATTACAGATTTAAATAAAAAGCAACCCCATAGGCAATATTATGTTAATTATATAAAAACCATGAAAGCCATTGCCACGAATATATGAAGGGAAAACTGACTTTCTTCCAGGGTCTTCTATGAAGGAACTTCAGAGTCCCTAAATTCCTACAGGTATTAGCTGAGAATAACCCTGAACAGGAAACTTGAGAAACTTAAGCTTTGGTTTGAAGAACAGCCTGTCGTCTCTTTATGTCACATGACTTGAATTTTTTTTTCTTTGCATTTCTTTTTGGAAGCTCTCTCCTCCTCCTGTCTGATTATGTTGCATGCTTGCTTAAGGGCTTCTGCAGGGTCCTACTTGCCTTTTGGACTAATCTCAGACTCCTATGCAGCATGGAAAGCCCCTCCCAGCCCGCCGCACACAGGATCAGTCTGGGCCCCAGCATCTGCCCCACAGCACAGGGTGTCCCCTGGGCCCGCCAGGAGCTCTCCCGTGGCTCACTTTCACTGCAGCTGGATTGCTCTCCATCCCCTCCAGCCAGCGCGCTCCTCCTTTTCAATCCCGGTGGTGGTGGTGGGGGTCATGGTGGGGGAGGAACAGTGACCCTTTCTGAGGTCTTGCCCAAATCCCCAGATGGAATTACTCTTCTCTGCGTGCAGAGGGATTTTTCATACCACGTTAGGCTGTCCCAGCCTTGACATACATATTTATGGCTCATGCTGGATTATTAATTAAAACAAATAATATCTTATTCCTCCTGACAGTCTTCTGGATGACGCTCTTTAGTTCTGGATGGATTGAGGCCGCCTGTCCCTGCCCACAGGCTGAGCCGTCTCCTACTATGTAAACTAGGCTCTCGGACCTCAGCTTCGCAGAAACTGTTTGGCATAAGGTCGGGCCCTATGGACGCAGCATGTTTTAGCCCTTATGGTTATCTTTATATGCCCAGAGCCTGGCAAGTTCCTGATACTTAATAATCCTAACAGGGAAGAAAAGCAGAATATGTTACCCCAAAATATGTCTCTTTGGCATAAGGATTGTTTTGAGAAACAGCAGACATGGGAAAATGTCTGGAAACAGAAGAGTTCCATTTTATAAAAGAAACTTGCATTCACAAATCCAATCTCCATTTGTAAGCGCGTCTCCCTATCTCTACCAGGAAGAGCCCAAGATTCCAAATCACAAGAGAATCTTATCAGTGGAAAAGGCACAACTTAACTCCAGATAACAAATATCACCCTTGGTTACTGTGATTTTTCCCGTAACTTCCCCGTGACTGGCCTCACCACAAGCTTCTTTCTTCTGTCTTCAGCTGATGATGGGATTTAAGGCAGCAGTTTAGAGGATGCACAAGGTACACCCATTAATAAACAGCATGTTTTTCTCTTGTTATTTTGTCTTTCATTACAGGGGTCTCAGCCAAGGACTCAGAAGGCGAGAGATAAAATTATTTTCCTCCCCCTCCAACAGTGAACAGTGCTATATATTAGTGTAAAGTACATTTCATGTGATGTCTTGTTAAGTCACACATTCAAGGCCAGGACTTGGATGAGGCTAGCAGGCACGTGGGGCACAAAATTTAAGGAAGTGCTCTCTCTCAGAGTTGACAAGGGCCCTCTGTTGACGCTGCCTTCACATGGCCCTGATGAGTGCCTTCATCCACTACCGAACAGCCTTCTTGAGATGAAGTTCGCACACAATACAATTCACGCATTTCAAGTGCACAGTTCCAGGGCTGTTTGTATATTCACAGGGTTGTGCAAGCATCACAACCAACTTTAGAAGTTTCCCATCACCCTCAAAAAACCCATGCCCGTTATTAGTCACTCTTCACGTCCCCCAGACTCCCAAGCTCTGTGCCACCGTTGATCTACCATCTGTCTCTGCAGATTTGCCTATTCTGGACATTTTATGTAAAGGGAATCACACAACATGTGGTCTTCTGTGACTGGTATCTTTGACTCACTGCAAGGTTTTCCAGGTTCATCTCTGTAGCCTCTATCCCTATTTTATTCTTTTTATTACCGAGTGACATTCCGTTGTATGGAAGACCACCGTTTGTTTATCCATTCATCGGTTGACGGACATTTGGACTTTTCTTTTTTTTTTTTACTATTACGAATCATGCTGTTATGAACACCTGTGCAGAGACCTATGTTTTCATTTCTCTTGAGTCTATGCTGGGGGCTAGAATTGCTGGGTGAAATGGTAACTCTGTGTTTAACATTTTGAGAAACTGCTAGACTATTTTCCAGAGAGGTTGCATCATTTGCTGGAAAATTGCCAGCAATTTTCCAAATTCTCCGTGTCCTCACTACACTTGTGAGTCTCCATCTGTTTTTGTTACAGTCACCCGGGCAGGTGAGAAGTGGGATCTCGCTTTGGTTTTGACTTGCACGTCCTTTATGCAAATGAGGTTGAACATCTCTTTACGTGATTATTGGCCATTTGTCTATCTTCGGAGAAATATCTACTTAGATCTTTTGCCCATTTTCTAAAAGTATTCTGCTTTCTTGAGGTATAACTGACAGAGTTATAAGATTTAAACTGTAAATCATGTTTGTACATTATGCACCTAAGGTACATGGGTGTGTAATGTGAACACAATGTGCAAAGATTCACCTCCATAGTTAAAGGACACACCCGTCACCTCATGTATTTATCTTTTTCCTCCCATTTCTTTTAATTAGGTTACTTGTCTTATTATTGAGTTGTAACAGATGATTGTATGTTCTGGATGCAAGTCTTATCCGACATGATTTGCTAGTATTTTCTCCAACCCTGCATGTATCTTTTCATTTCTTATAGTGCCCTTTGAAGCACAAAAAATTTTTTTTTAAGATTTTATTTATTTATTTGACAGACACTGGGAGAGAGGGAACACAAGCAGGAGGAGTGGGAGAGGGAGAAGCAGGCTTCCTGCCGAGCAGGGAGCCCGACGTAGGGCTTGATCCCAGCACCCTGGGATGTTACTTGTGCTTTTGGTCTTCTATCGAAGAAGGCCTTGCCTCACCCAAGGTCAGGAAGAGGCACTCTTATGTTTTCTTCTAAGAATTTTATAGCTTTAGCTCTTGCATTTAGGTATGTGACCCACTGGGGTTAATTCCTATGTGACCTCCTTAAATGTTGTATTCCAGACGACTCGACTCATTTCACCCTAGGGCTGCGCTGCTTTCAACAATTCCCCAAAGTCAATAATAATATTATCTCCATTTACAGATACTTAAATTAAGGCTGGAGTCATAAAATACTTTGTCCCATGTCACACAGTGAGTGGTGGAGATACGATTTGTACCCAGCTCTGTGCCGGGACTCTTACTTACATTAGTTTCCTGGTTTATCCTGATGGGCTCTCAAATGAATATAGAACTGACAAAAAGCTAAATTCCAATTTATGATATAGTCCCCATTCACCTGTTAAATAACAAAAATTCAACTGATGACCTTTGAAGATCTAATTGGCTTTGTTAAGCAATTCATGAATTGGGCGGAATCCCATCTAGCAAAAAGAAAGGAGTTCCACGGAGCTGCAGAAAGGGAATGGTTTTTACATGTAGCAAGGGATGCACTGTTCCAGGCCAGGTCGGCCTTCTAAGGGGAGTGGGAAGAGTCTAGCAGAAAATTTCCTAGTGCTGATCAGGAAGTTCCAGGTGGGCTGGCTACAGGCTGCGTTCCTGGCATGAAGGAGGCTGGGCGGAACTGCACTGAGGTTGGGTGTTAAGTCTTGTTTTGCTGCTGTGGGGCTCTTAACATGAGGGACTCCATTTGGGGCCTGTGGTTTTCATTTGAACACAGCTATGGAACCGTGGAAGAACATCCTTAGCTGCTATTTCCTCAGAAATAAAAATAGCTTGATTTAAAGACGTAGAGTAGATGAGACCTCTATGTTGCCCAGACTTTATTTGCCATTGAGGATTTACCCTGTCAGCGCCAGAGAAGGGACGGAGGGCAGCTGAAGACCATGAGAGCTACAGTTCAACAAATCCCATGCAGCGCATTGTTGTGTGGATCCAGTGATGCTTGATGATACCTTTTTGTTGTCAAGATACTGGGGTACCATGTTGCGAGAAAAATGTATAAAAAGAAATCCATACTTGGACATAGCCTAGTGAAGTGTTACAAACATCGCTGTATAGAGAGACTGACCTCTGAACGGTAAAACAAAAACCAGATTCTCTACAAAGGAACAACAAAATCAGGTTTACTAGGAGGGGTAAAAAAGGGATTTCCAGGTATGAAGGAAATAGAAAAACCAAATTCCTGGCATACCACAGACACTTAGTAAATACTTGGGGTTTTGTTGTTGTTTTTAAAGTTCTTATATTTATTTGTTTATTTATTTAAACTTTCGTTAAATAAATGTCTGTTCTCTTATACACAAGTTATCAGAAAGTATGCAACTCAGTAGGCTTTCCTAAAGAAGTTGCTTTAACTAGAACAGTGAAAAACTGTTGCACGGATGTCCTGCTGAGACCTCTGTTCATCTTCTTCTGTTGTCTGTTCCTAGACCTCATGGCTTCTTCTTCCCTTCTCTGGGGGAGGGCATCCTCTAGAACAGTAGTTCTCAACCTATTAGGTTTCAAGGCTCTTACACTCTCGAAAATTACTAAGGACCCTCCCAAAGAGCTTTTTTTTTAAGTGAGTGACATCTATTTTTTTTTTTTTACACAGTACAAGGCTTTTTATTCACCAATAAACTAAAAGTCCATTTCTAGATGTTTCTTTCTTTTGCATGGTTCATTTGTTTTACTAGCGAGCAAAACCCTGCGAGGGGCAGCTTCACATAGTCTTCAGACTGAGAGCCATCTTCATCTTGACTAATCTGGAAGTAACGAAGTTTACTTATGCAACCACACAAAGCCAATCACAAAGATCGTCCTTCTTCAGGTATTTCTTGGTAGGATATTTCAAATATGTTTTAGAGAACTGTTTACCAGAAACAACTGTGATTTTATTCTTGAAGCATTCAATGTGAACAACATTCCCCATATTTCCAGTTTTTCCATTGACTTTAAGCTTCTCCTGTGGAAACTGTTCAAGATTTCCAGAATCAAAAATGCCATTTTCTACTGGATGGGTAAGGTACAAATTAAATTTCCAAGTCAACTTCTTCCGCTTCTTGTCTTTCAGTGCCATCTTGAAAGCCGGCTTGACGGGAGAAAGCTACAGTCACATGTGGACATCTATTAATTTTTATGTGTTAGAAGTTAAAACTGAGAAACTTAAAAATATTCATTCATGCATGCATGCATTTATTCAAAATAAGGATAATGAACATATTACATGTTCAAATCTCCAAAAATTAGTGAGACACATCTTATTGTTTTACATTTCGGCAAATCTCTTTAATGTCTGGTTGAATAAAAGCGAGCTGGATTCTCTTATCTGCTTCTGCATTCAGTCTGCTGTAACATCAACTTCCATGTAGCTTCAGAAAACCCTACTCTGTGCTCATGAGAGAATAAGAGCGCAACACAGGTGAAATCTCAGTATGGTAATGAAAACAGTTTGCCCTAGTGGACCCCCTGATAAGGCCTTAGAAATCCCTAGGTGTCTCTGAATCACACCTTGAGAACCACTGCTCTAGCAACTTCCCGAAAAAATAGAAAAGTAAAATTTTTGAAGACTTGCAAATCGACCAGGTTGTTTTCCTACTTGCACTTGATTATTAGGTTGTTGCCTTTTGCCTCAAGGGTCACTGGCATGATGTTTAGGGCCATTCTCATTGCAATTCTTTCTACACGACCCATTCTTCATCACTTGAAGCTTTTAGGATTCTCTCCTTGTTTCCAGTTTTCATTGCATTTGTTCTTTCAATCTTCAAAGTTATATCTTTTCTTTCTGTGAAATTTTCTTGCATTAATAATTCCATTATTTCTTCTCTTCCATTTCCTCTGTTTTCCTTCTGGAACCTTCATTATTCAGTATGTGATCTCTAGGTTGGATCCTTACATTTTCTCTAATTTCCATCTCTTGTTGTTTTACTCTCTGCCCGATTACCTCAATATTATATTCTAACTCTTCTGTTTTCATTTTAGTTTTTGTGTTCTCTTAATTTCCAAAAGTAATATTACTTTCAATTAAATTTTTTCTTTCTGGTATCTACCTTATATCTTTCTCTAAGTTCCTTTGTCAAAAATACTGTTTTTAGAGCCTTTCTTTAAATGGCCGGTGATTCCTGACTGTCCGCTTTCAGAATGGGACATTAAACAACTGGACAACAGGGAGTGTTGAGTGGTGGGTCTCCCTGAGGCTGGTGAGCATGGACTGAGCTGATTCACTGGGAGATCTGCACCTGTCAGCATCTGCAGACCTCTACTCCTGGCTGGTGGCAGGAATCCTCTCATTTCCCCCTGGGAGGGTACAACCTGTGCTCCAGCATCTTGAGAGAGGAGCTGAATGAAACTGGGGTCTGGGGGACCTGGCGTTGTCTGCTGCAGACTTGCCATCATTCTTCCTGTTTCCTGTCTCACTTTCTGCTCTCCCAGGGTACTTTAGCTTCTTGCATTACCCTCTATAAGTCCTTGGGTTTCAGCTTTCTCTGTTTAGCTGTCAGCTACTATCCATTCCATGACTCCAGTCTTCCAAAATGTGATTCACGTGCCTGAGGTCTCATCTCTCTTTGTGTATTTGAGGGTGCAAACATTAAAAGAATAAAGATAAACTCAAAATGTATTAAAGACCTCAACGTGAGGCAGAAATCTATCAAAATCCTAGAGAAGAACATAGGCAGTAACCTCTTTGACATAGGCCACAGCAACTTCTTTCAAGATATCTCTCCAAAGGCAAAGGAAACAAAAGCGAAAATAAACTTTTGGGACTTCATCAAAATTAAAAGCTTCTGCACAGCAAAGGAAACAGTCAACAAAACAAAGAGGCAACCCATGGAATGGAAGAAGATATTCGCAAATGACACTACAGACAAATGGCTAATATCCAAGATCTATAAAGATCTCCTCAAACTCAACACACACAAAACAGATAATCATGTTAAAAAATGGGCAGAAGACATGAACAGACACTTCTCCAAAGAAGACATACAAATGGCTAACAGACACATGGAAAAATGTTCATCATCATTAGCCATCAGAGAGATTCAAATCAAAACCACATTGAGATACCACCTTATACCAGTTAGAATGGCCAAAATTAACAAGACAGGAAACAAAAAGTGTTGGAGAGGATGTGGAAAAGGGGAACCCTCATACACTGTTGGTGGGAATGCAAGTTGGTACAGTCACTTTGGGAAACAGTGTGGATATTCCTTAAGAAATTAAAAATAGAGGACACCTGGGTGGTTCAGTGGGTTGAGCCTCTGCCTTCAGCTCAGGTCATGATCTCAGGGTTCTGGGATTGAGTCCTGCATCGGGCTCTCTGCTTGGCAGGGAGCCTGCTTCCTCCTCTCTCTCTCTCTGCCTGCCTCTCTGCCTTATGATCTCTCTCTGTCAAATAAATAAATAAAATATTTTTAAAAATTAAAAAAAATAAAAATAGAGCTACCCTATGACCCTGCAATTGCACTACTGGGTATTTACCTCAAAGATACAGATGTAGTGAAAAGAAGGGCCACCTGTGCCCCGATGTTCACAGCACCAATGGCCACGGTCGCCAAACTGTGGAAAGAATCAAGATGCCCTTCAACGGATGAATGGATAAAGAAGATATGGTCCATATATACAATGAAATATTATGCCTCCATCAGAAAGGATGAATACCCAACTTTTGTATCAGAATGGATGGGACTGGAGGAAATTATGCTGAGTGAAATAAGTCAAGCAGAGAGAGTCAACTACCATATGGTTTCACTTACTTGTGGAGCATAAGGAATAACACGGAGGACATTGGGAGATGGAGCAGAGAAGTGAGTTGGGGGAAATCGGAGGCGGGGACGAACCATGAGAGACTGTGGACTCTGAGAAACAAACTGAGGGTTTTGGAGGGGAGGCGGGTGGGGGGTTGGGTGAGCCTGGGTGAGGGTTGGGTGGGGATATTATGAGGGCACCGATTGCATGAAGCACTGGGTGTGGTGCATAAACAATGAATTCTGCAACACTGAAAATAAATTAAATTTAATTAAAAAAATTCCTTTTTCAGAAAGGAACAGATAAATGCATGCTCCATCCACTACATTTACCTGGCAGTCAGCTACAAGTCTATTCATGCTTTAATAACAATATAAAACAATCTTTCCTGAATTTTATAGATTTCCCCATGGACCTTTGTCTTTATACTTGAAGTCAGAATCCTTATTTAGTGTATCTTAGCTTTCCAGCATTTATTCTGGCCATAATCTGTTTGCAAAATTTTATTACTATATAACATAAATCAAAGTCATTACTTATGTCTTTCAAAGAGTAGAAAAGAGTTAATAATTTTGTCTCTTATTTTATGGAATTTATATTTTCAACAGTAAGATACAAGATGGTTTTTCTGGAAAGTTTAATAATCTCTGAGGACATAGAAGAAGAGACTCAAGGTATAAGTCATATGTTGGGAGTCGTGTGGACAGTTAAGACATTAAATATTGCCTTAGAAGGTTTATGGAAAAGCAGAGAGGCATGGTACTTTGTAGATGGGAAAACACACACACACACACACACACACACACACACACACACAAACAAAACAGAGGAAAGGAAAGGTTAAATGACTTAGCAAAAAATCACACTTTTGTGTTTATGGGGCTCGGATTTAAAAACCTTTGTTTTTTTTTTTTAATTTTTTTAGTTTTTATAAACATATAAAGTATTTTTATCCCCAGGGGTATATGTCTGTGAATCTCCAGGAAAAACTTTTGTTTTTAAATATCTAGTTTAGTGCCTTTTCTTCTTGACTCAGATAAACATTCTGCTTACACACTTATTTAAGGAGCCCCAGTGGGAAGGCCCTAGCAGGTTTTGACAGAATTTATTTCACATACCTGGCTAAAAATACAAAAATTTTATGCTTTTAAACAAGAATTGCTTACCTTTCTTAGATAGCTACTGTAAGTCATCCCTAGAGAAGTCATTTTTCATCAAAGGCACACAGTTCTACTGTAAAAGACATTACCATTTTAATGAATATGTCTTTTTCTTGAACTGACCAATTAGTACATAATGCATGTAGCTACTAAATCTAGCTTTATAGGAATGAATAGAACACTATATTCTCAGAAGGTTAGCCTGGAAGGCAACGTGGGCAAATCCTTTTGAGACCAGGTCTGTGCGGGATATATTACTTATGGTTTCCCCCCTTTGCTAATATGCTGCCTTTTAAAGGGTCCATATAAAGAACTTGAGGGGGCGCCTGGGTGGCTCAGTGGGTTAAAGGCTCTGCCTTCGGCTCGGGTCATGACCAGGGTCCTGGGATCGAGCCCCGCCTTGGGCTCTCTGCTCAGCAGGGAGCCTGCTTCCTCCTCTCTCTCCCTGCCTCTCTGCCTAGTTGTGATCTCTGTCAAATAAAGAAATAAAATCTTAAAAAAAAAAAAAAGAACTTGAGGATGATACATACTATAAAAATGCAGGGTGGCTATCAGTCCTAGAAAAAAGTAAATATGAATCCTTTTCTGATTGTACTACCATGGATTTTGTTAGATGTTGTGCCTTTTGGTGTCGGATTACCTTGATTCTGAGAACATTTCCTTCTGATTTCATATCTTCTGTCTTATCAAAATCCGTTTTACTTAATCTTCTTCCTACAATTTCTTGTGCTTTCTCTCAACCTACATTTCATATTTAGAAAACAACACTCCTTTCATACCCTTTCCTCTTGCTGCCCAAGTCGCTCAAAAATCCCCCGTTCTGCCAAGAATCCTTCTTTATCTACCATCTCACTGTGGAACTTGTCCTCTCTTTGCATGGAAAGTTAATTTTTTCTTTAGTTACTATTTTTTTTAGCACATGACTAATAAATCTTCCCTAGAGCAGTAGTGTTCTCATTGTTTGTATCATTTTTTCACAACCAAAGCTTAGAAGTCATGTAAATATAGTCACTTAAGTGTGCTTTTAAGGACTCTATTGGATCTGAACAATGGTTTTGACATCTAGCCTATATTCTAGTTCTGCTCCGGGAGCTAGGGTCATTGAGTTTCCACCTGCATGCTCAGTATTGCTTGTCTTGTGGACTCAACACTGAATCACCAAGCTACCGGGGTGACTTTATGGGGACATTTTGGTAACTCATGGTTGGGTTCCTCTATCATTCCCAAGGCCCAATTCCTCCTTCAGGTATCTGAATCCTGGTAACTGGGTTTCTCTTTGTCTTTAAAACCCATTCTGTCTCAAGTGCTCTAAGACATATTCCCGACATTCTCCCCTGATCCTTCTCTATCCAGTGGTGGTTTCTATCTAGTATCCCAGTGTCCTCCAAGACTAAGACCCTGCCATGTTTTTCTACCAGGTCACCTCCTAGGAATGGAGCTGGTTCTTAAACACCAGTTGGGTGGCTGGGCCCAACCGCAGCTCTCCATCATCATGAATCCTGCATCACTCCTCCTAGATATCCAGTTCCTACACTAAACCTCCATGCTGGGAGCTCCATTACTCTGTTGAGAGTATTTCTTTCTCTAGATTGAATTCTTTTTTAATTGCTGTATCTCTTGAACCCTGCACATGGCTCATAAAAAGAAAGAGAGGTAGAAAGGAAGGTAGAAAGGAAGGAAATGAACGTTTATTGCATACCTTTATTTGACTCAAAAGGTGCTAGTCACTGTCACATACCATTAATGAAATCCTTTGTTCCCACAAGAATTTTGTGAAATAGCTATTGTTTTCATCTCATAGGTTAAAAAAAAGGAAAAATGGGGTGGGGGGAAAAGCCCAAAATGAGCAACTTGACTCTGCACTCAGTAAGAGGCTGACCTAGGAATCAAGCTTGGGTCTTTTGCTTCTGAATCTCTGTGATGGTCTCAGCACACGAGGCTGCAACCTGGCAATTTGGCCAACATAAGTTTTATATTCTACACATCCCCGCTTCTCTGTTCTACGTTATTTGATGTTCGCTATCAAGGAGAATGAAGACAGTGTAGAAAATGTGATTATGGGTGATAAAATGGAAAGTCAGTCTCATTATTTTATGGTCACAACTCATGCTGAAAGTTTTGGTGACGATGACAAGGAACATGTGTGTTCAATAGGGAAGATAAGACATTGCTTATACTAATGTTAGAATGTAGGAAGACATCTTTCAGAGTTGCTCAGCACGGATACTCAAGAGAGTATTTTAATTACGGTATGGGTTTCTAAATTATTTCCCTTGGACCACTAAGAAAGATATAAATCATTAAACATGATTAATGGAATCCACAAAATTCTCAAAGTAGAGCAACAACTCTGTTGACTGACATTTATTTTAAATAAGAGGAAGCGTATGTAATGGCAAAACCCGAATTAAAATGCCATCAGCAGCATTAGTAAACATCGGTCCTGTTCTTCTTTTTCACTAATGCTGTGTTTATTTATTCATTAACTTATGAAGCTCTCAAGGAAATTAATTGGGGTGTATCTCAATGAGAGACTGCGGAAAGTCTCATGGAATGTCTTCCAGGAAAGGCAACACCCTTTCAACCAGTGCAGAGTAAAACAGTAAGACAGACTCTTGCTTTCTCTTCTCTGGTGTCTGCTGTGGATCTGGCCATTCCTGAGTCTTTCCTGAGTGGACATTGTGTGAGATGGAGTCAGGGGATTTTCTTAACATTACATCAAAATCACTCACAATTCAGCCAAGTTTTAATCAGAAAACTAGTTAATTTAGTGGGAGAAAAATGAAAAAAAATTTTTTTTGTATGTACCTATTGTGTGTGACAGGAAGGGGCATGTTTAAATGCAAACAATTATTGGTAGGTAAAGTTTTTGTCTGTTTTTATATGACACAGACACACCGGATCACTTAAAAGGTCAAAGAACTCCTGAGAGGTGGGTATTATTAATGTGACAACTTCTGCTATCTAGCCCTTGGTGGAGTGGACACCAAAATATTTTTTGAATGAATGAAACCACGTGGGCCAGAGGACAGTCTTAATAATTGCATTAACTTTGTAATTAAGTTGATGTTCATGCCAGTTCGTCTCTGGGGTAGCTTCAGAATCTAACTTGAATCCACAAAGTGACCTCAGGACAGCCTCTGGCCTGATGCTGGGTGTGACCTGATCTCTTCCAGATCTTTTGGCCAAGGGGTTGAATAGGGCCCTCTTGGAATAACATCAGTCTGCTTTCACTTCCAGTGATAAACTTGAACAAGGGCAGTATATGTGGAAGCATGAAGAGTGAGTTATACACATCTTTTCGTAGGGACATTCTGCTAAATGTTAGACTTTCTACATGGGATGGAGGTGACTTAGGGAAAACTAGGAACACTGCACCCAGGGACAATGTAGAAACAAGTTTTTCTTTCTTGGCAAAAATAAAAGAGATAATTTATATAAAAGGAGCTAACAAAGAGCCTGGAACACAGAGCAGAAATTAAATAAATATTAGTTCCTTTCACTTCCCCTCTTGACAAAGTATGCCTAGAACATCTTTTTGCTGGTTGTGTGTGTGTGTGTGTGTGTGTGTGTGTGTGTGTGTGGAGGAGGGTGTTAGGTAGGAAGAGAATGAAATAATTATATTCCCAAAATAGCATATGTGATAGGACAATATACCGAGTATATATTTGGTGCCGTCCTCACATTCCCTTTTAACCTCACTTTGGGAATTAACCAGGCAAGCCACACATACCTCCTTCCTAGAGAAACTCTTCAGGGAAGGTATGATTCAGCCTTTGAGTGTCACAGTTGACATTTGAAGACCCTGGCAGGGACAATGGGTTTGGGAAAAAGTCAGGAGAGGGTTGAATTGCAAGATCCTGGATCTTTTTATTTATTTTTTATTTTTTATTTTTTATTTTTTTAAGATTTTATTTATTTATTTGTCAGAGAGAGAGAGAGAGAGAGAACACAGGCAGACAGAGTGGCAGGCAGAGGCAGAGGGAGAAGCAGGCTCCCTGCCGAGCAAGGAGCCCGATGTGGGACTTGATCCCAGGACTCTGGGATCATGACCTGAGCCGAAGGCAGCCGCTTAACCAACTGAGCCACCCAGGCGTCCCTCCTGGATCTTTTTAAATGTCAAGAGTAGAATGTTGACCTAAATATCCTCAATATCTAGCAGTGTTCCAGAATCGATGGGAGGTCAGGACAAGGAAGCAAATTCCCCAACATGGGGGACTGAGGAGCGTGTGAGATAAAAAGCAAGAGAAAGAGATGCTGATGGGTGTCTCTCACCAAAGGAAAGCTTCAGGGGCCAAGCAGAGGCGGGTGATGGGTGACGGGTGCCTCCTGTGTGTTTGGAGATCTGAAGACAGACCTGGAAATTGGCATGTGACCTAAATCGTGTGTCACCCAAGCATGGAAGCAGCAGAGCACCCCAATTCTCCCAGGCCCACAGGCTGTGAAGAAGGTACAAACACTAGTGAGCACAGAGAGTGGGTTGAGCTGAATGAGTCCCACAGTTGAGAGGAGGTTGTGCTATGACCTGATACCCAAGCGTTTCATTCAGACGGCCCTTCCTCAGCACATGCTTCCCAAGGCAGATGAGCATGACTAACCTTCAAACCCAGCCCTCCCAGAACTCACTACAGACAAAATTCATGATGCCAGGACTTCAAATTAACCTCAAGGAAAAGAGGGCTAAGAGAAAGAATCCTTAAAACTGACAAGGTTTACCACCAGGTGGAATGAGGCCATGAAATAGAAACTCCATTTAGTTATTTAAAAAAAAAAAGGGTGGGGGGCACCTGGGTGGCTCAGTGGGTTAAGCCTCTACCTTTGGCTCGGGTCATGATCTCAGTGTCCTGGGATCGAGCCCCGCATCCGGCTCTCTGCTCGGTGGGGAGCCTGTTCCCCCCGCCCCTGCATACTTGTGATCTTTCTCTCTGTCAAATAGATAAATAAGATCTTTAAAAAAAAAAGAATATGTCTCTTACACACTTAAGTGCACAGTTTAAAAGATATGTATAAATATGTGCAAATATGCAAGAGTGGGCCGGGGGTGTGCATCGGAAAATGGAGGAGAAAATCAGAATTTTGTTTCTTCTTCGGCACTGAAGAAAAGTTAAGAGATGTGCCAGATGTGCATAAGGGATGGTGGGCACTGGGCCAGTTTGGAGGGCTCCTGCCCCCATCTAAACACAAAAACATCTGGCAAACACTAAGTGGATGAAATTATCCATGGGGCCATTTAACAAATAAGACAATGTTTCTTCCCAGCTCAGAGGCTGTGTCCTGACGACTGTGTCTCAGGCAGTTCATCACTTCTCATAAAGACAAGACCAGCCCCAAGTGCTATGAAATTCCTCTCCCGAATCTGCCTTCTCATATTTGACCTGAAACTATTTCTCTCATCCTTTGTATTAGAAACAGCTTCCCCCATGGTTTCATAACTTGGGTTTTTTTTTTTTTTTTTTTTTTTAAATTAGTTGAAATTGCTGCTGTTTCAGGCAGGAAGTCCACCTTGGGTGGGGCCTCAGAGCAGAGCGGGGCCAACAGGAGACCTCAGGGCAACAAGGATATTTCACTTGGTAAAAGTGAAACATGACCTAACCACACACTAAGATAAAGGAAAACCACAAGAGAAGATGAACATCTCTCAAAGGCCATGGGATTTCAGCCAGTTAGATATTTATTATTTTCTTTCCAATGCATTGATTTCTTCATTCTCATGCTAGTACAAATTTCTTTCTTGCCCTTTATGTAACAGTTTGAGCAAAAATAAGTCACTCTCAGCCTGTCTGATGATTTCTCCAGAGGTGGTATGCTTTGGTGCAAACAGCCCTGAGGTAAAAGGGGGATCAAGGTCCCGGGCTCAGTGTCACCCCTGATGAGATTTGGGGCAAATTCCCCAGTGTATGGTCTGTTCTACCTGTCATAACAAAATACCATAGACTTGGCTGGAACAACAGAAGTGAATTTTCTCACAGTTTGGAAGGCTGGAAGTCAGGATGCCAGTGTGGTTGGCTTCTGGTGAGAGCTTTCTCTGGGCTGGTAGAGGCCACCTTCTTGCATGTGCTCACATGGCAGAGAGGGAGCTAGGTCTCTCTTCCTCTTCTCACAAGGCCACCAATCCTATCGGATTAGGACTCTACCCTTATGACCTCATTTAACCATAAGTACCTCCTAAAAACCCTATATTTAAATATAGTCACACTGGGGATTAAAGTTTCAACATATGAAATTGGGGGGGTATATAATTCAGTCCATAGGACCTAGTATCTTGTTTCTTCATCTAAAATAAGCTCAAAGGGTAAAAGAGCAAATGCACTAATGTGTATGAAAGTTCTTTGCAAATTATAAAATCCCATGCATATGGAGGATATTAATTAATAAAAACAGTAATATGGAAGAAAAACACCATCAGTAGAAAGGCCAATATATTTCTGATTTCTGAGTCAGGACATTTGAAAAATCCCTTAACCGCGTGTCTCGGTCTAGGCAAATTGAAACGGCAATGTCCTAAAATAGACCACCTCGATGAATGCGTAATTGTTTTAACTGATAATGAAATATTTGTTCTTGTCTAAGCAATTAGCTTCAGGGTAACTAATAATTACATCCTGCATCTCTTCTAAATTGCATTCCACATGTGAATATCGAATTACTATCCTAATAACGTTTAAACATCACTAATAACCCCAGCCAACACAACCAAAAACCTTCTGCAGCGGCCTGCACTTGCCTTAAGTGTCTGATTTGCGTAAATAATACCCAAAATTAAAAGCTTTGCCCTTTTAATCTCCTTAACTATTATTCATTATTTTTGAATACTGGAGACATAACCAGTGCTATGTAAAATAAGAAAAATACTACACCAGCATGAAGACTTAGAATTTAATCAGAAGAGCAAACAGTTCACGCAGGTCTGAAGCATGGTTGTCAGACTTTGTACCTTTCCTTCTTCTGGGCGTTAGCTGTTCTTAGAGCTGCTTCCCCATGGTGCCCTCAGCAACTACGACTGGTGATCACACAGCTTTTGGAGAGCTGTACTCAGATCCACTGACTTCCTGTTTCTGGGTTAGTCAGTATGGTAATAGGGGACAGACATTCTTCTCAAAGAAAGGGTCTCCCCCTCTCCTGGACCCCAAGGAAACAATTCTTCCCCAGAATGGGTCACTCTGATCTCTCATGCTGGTAGAGACAACTGACCACGTTTACAATAATAACAACAACAACGAACAATAAAAAACAGTAATTTTGAAGCTGAAGTTGGTGACTAGCTTTATGGGATCTGTAAATTCCATATAGGTTACATGGAATGGTCTCTCAAAAGGTCTGTGACTAAAAAGGTCTGAAGTCACAGAAATAAATGTTGGTTAATGGTGTGCGTCTTAAGTTACGAAGTTCAGTACACAGTTAAGAAGTACGTGCCTCTTTCCCATGGGACTTTCTTCAATATATCGTATCATCAAGGGCGATACTACAAAAGAAAACTGTAGCATACTCTTACAATGGGGAAGTCACTATGCTTAATGGCACGGAAAATACAAATACGAAAGAAGCATGTGGCCCTACACCCTCCAGGGTCATACAATCTTACAGAAGAATTAAGACATTTATAAAAACAATAGTAAAATAAAGCGGACTGTGAAAAGGCCATAGAGTAGGCATAAAGGAGTTCCTTTTTTTTTATTTGAAAGAGAGACAGACAGAGAGCCATGATTGCAGGAGTAGGGGGAGGGGCAGAGGGAGAGGGAGAAGTGGGCTCCCTGCTGAGCAGGGGGCTTGATGCCAGGAACCAGAATCACAACCTGAGTGGGGCTCGGACTGAGCCAATGGCAGACGCTTTACTAAGAGCCACTCAGGCACCCTGGCATGGAGGAATTCTTAAGGAAACTGTCAATGAGATTAAACTCCATGGAGGAAGTAGTATTTGGACCAGGCTGTGAAAAATAAATGGAATTTCCCCAGGGATAATTCGGGGAAGAACATTCTAAACAGGAGGAATAGCTTAAATAAATGTGGGGGAGGGGAAGCAAGAGGTGAATTCAGACCACCGATTCGAGGAGCAATGGGAAACAGATCGTTAATTTTTGGGTATTTTGGATCACAGAGTAACTTGAAATGTCATTTAGAAGGGAGAAAAGTAAATTAAAAATCTGTCACAACAGTCCAGATCGAAAAGAAATGGCGCCCGAAGTCAGACGTGATCCTTGGGACAGGAAATCACGGTGGGGAAGCATGTTCTGTGTCGGTTCCAGCAGTAAATATCTAAGAGACCCATAAGGCAGGGAAGGGGACAGGGAATACATGGGGCTTAACACGTGTGAAATGTGTCAGAGCCTATGGCATCGGGAGTACAGTTTTTTTTTTTTTTTAAGATTTTATTTATTTATTTGACAGACAGAGATCACAACTAGGCAGAGAGGCAGAGAGAGAGAGGAGGAGGAAGCAGGCTCCCCGCCGAGCAGAGAGCCCAATGCGGGGCTCGATCCCAGGACCCTGAGATCATGACCTGAGCTGAAGGCAGAGGTTTTAACTCACTGAGCCCCCCAGGCGCCCCGAGAGTACAGTTTTTATGGAGGGAGTTGTATTTGGCCCCATACGTAGAAAGTGATCATTTTTTTGATCATTAACCACTTTCTATAACCTCACTAGACTGCATTAATTAATTAATGGGGGTACTAACCCCATGTAAGGGAACTGGGGAGGGACCCCCGCTGAGGAGGTGGAGAGGGGAGCGTTACCCTCACACCAGAGTGGTATAGGGGCGATTGCATGCTTGAGAAGGTCCAAGGGAAAGAGGGGCGGAGAGGGAAGTACTGCCTCTGAGAACAGGAGGCTCGTGCAGACAGAAGAGAGCTAAAGAAATAAAGTCGAGGAGAGGGTGAGAGAGTAGGGAAAGAATAAAAATGTTGAGAATTCTTCAATGAGGATCAAGGTCCATAGTATCATGATACATCATATTTATCTTCATGTGAAATCTGTTCTTTGATAGAGACTAGATTAATCATCAGAAATGTAAAGGAATGAAAAGAATCAGAATAGCCACTAAATATCCCACAAAAGCAAAGACAGTCAATAATTCCCAAGTACTGGAGAGGATTAGCTGAGTTTAAGAGAGTATCTGTTCGCAGGGTCTCAAAGGGCCCCAGTCTCTGATCTGTTCCTGCGTGACTCAGCATCCCCGGAGTGAGAGCAAAGCACACAGAGGGCCTGCCCTGGGGGCGGGGAGGGGGTGCTGGCAGAAGGCTAAGCAGCATGAGATCCCTTGGGTCCCCTCCCAACAGAGAGGAATGTGCGCCCAGAATGTGCCGTGATTATTTCACATGAATTGGCCCTGTGTCTGGAGCTTGACTGTGAACTTCCGGAGATGGTGCATCACAGAGATGAAGAGAAGAGGTTTCGAGGCAAGGACTGAGCCTGCTGAGAATCACACCTCAGGGAGACACTCAAAAATGGTCCTTTGTAAGAAAGCAACAGCAACCCCCGGAGGTGGGATTTCTGCAGACCCATGACCAAGAACTAGGATCAGAGCCCACTTGCTTCGGTCGGCTGCCGCTGAACAGATCAGTATGGCACCATTTAAAATAAAATAAATGCAATAGGTCGTAAGTGTCGTATGGATATCCCTGAGAAGCATATGTTACGGAACTAAGGAAGCTTCTTTAATGTTACTGTTGCTGTTGAAAGTCTAAATAAATACAGATACATATTTGCCCATACATAATGAAGCGTTCAACTTCAATCCACAGGAATTTTAAAAAACTGTGTAAGCGCTTTGACGAGTGCCAAGCCGACTTGCCATGTCTTTCCAATATTCATTATCCAATGTATTAAAGAGAAAAAAATGTAAGCTCCTTCCAAAGCCATGTTGCAGTCTGGATGACTGGATATTTTTAGTTGGAAAATGTACAGTTTCTCTTTGCTCAAGGAACTGTACTCATAATTTGTGTTTTGCTGTTTTTTTGCCTAAGGCTAAAAATTAATGGAAAAAAATTGAGAGCAAAGAGGTTAATATCTAGTTTATTGAGGGAATGACTTATTCCTTTCATGGGAATAATTTACATCAAAGGCCACTAATCTCAACATTAAATATTAAAGAAATAAAAGTCAACTAAAAACAAAAGCAAGTCTTTTCACAAGTATCTTTTCAAATACCTGTGATAAATCAGAAAGAGAACAAAGGACCCATCAATATCTTATTTCATAAAGGATGAAATAATTATTTTTTCTTACTTTTGAAAAGCTCTTCATTTTTTAAAACTTTTTACTTTAAAAAAACCATGTTATTGTGGAATGTTTACATATAATAAAATGCAAATAAAATGTATTTTAAGCATGTAGTTTGATCAGTTTGGGCAAATGTATGTATCTGTAATCGCTACCACAATCTTGATAAAGAATATTTCCATCCCACCAAAATGTCCCTAGTCTATTTGCAGCTAATTCCCTCCGTACCCCCTGCTCAGAACAAGCCCTATTCTGCTTTCTGATGGACTATTGATTTTGCCTGCTCGAGAATTTCACATAAAGGGAATCATATAGGATATATTCTTTTTTCCTGGCTTCTTTCACTAAGTATAATGTTTGTATTTATCAGTAATTCATTTCTTTTTTTTATTGCAAATTAGTATTCCATTGTATGCATGTATCGAATGTGTTCACCCATTAATCTGTTTGGAGGACAGTTGAGCTCTTTCCAGGTGGGGCTCTTATGAATAAAACTGCAATGAAGATTTGAGTCCCAATCTTTCAGTGGACATGTGGTTTCTTTACTTGTGGGTAAATTCCCAAGTGGAATTGTCTGGATGTGTGGCAAGTGTACCTTTGACTGTATAAGAGCCAAGCAGTTTTCCAAATCAACTGTACCATTGTTACATTCCAACCAGCAATGTAGGAAGTTCTAGTTCTTCTACATTTTTGCTAATGTCACTAATGATGTCTTTCCTTTTTTCTTTCTTTCCTTCTTTCTTCTCTTTCTTTCTTTCCTTCTTTCCTTTTACTTTGAGTTCATAGAAATACTTTTGAGACCTGTTTTGAGTAAGGAATTCTTTAGAGAGGATTTGTGTTTTCTTCTTCTAGCTGAATCAGAAATGAAAACGAAATATCTCTGCATTGGAAATCTCTAGATGCTCCAGTTTTTGTTCTTCTGAGGCCTAGCTGTTCATACTTCCCTGATTTTCTGAGCTCTGATAGGAGTTCTTCTGTGTGGACCAATGTTCCTGATCCAGTCCCACTCCCAATTACTGCAAGCAGTGAGTGGGTCTTTACTTCTTACAACTAAGCAAATCTAAGGAAATCTCCTGAATTGTAAGCAGTTGTGGATACAGTGGGGACTATGCCAGAAAAGAAATCTAGAGTTACTTCCTTCATCTGTTACGTGATCTTGAGGCTCCCACTTCCACCTTAAAAAAAAAAAAAAGATCTATCTATATCTTAATAATACATATATTATTGTATTATAACATAACACAATATAATAATATATATATTTGAGCGAGAGGCTGAGCGTGCCTGTGGGGATGGGTGGAGGGAGAGGGAGAGAGAGAATCGCAGGGAGACTCCCCACTGAGCATGGACACTGGTGAGGGGCTGGATCTTATGACCCATGAGACCCATGAGACCCATGAGACCGCAGCCTAAGCCAAAACCCAAGCTGGACACTTAACTGACTGAGCCACCCAGGTGCCCCTTCACTTCTACCTTTGTTTGTCAGAAACAGTCCACCTTCCAAGGCCCACAGGAGGCTACTGTGGAGTTACTGTGTCGCAAATCCAACAACCCCAGGATGCCCCCCACAGCTTGGTGTTATGCTCCCAATAGCTGACTCAGGAGCCAGTCAGAAGCTCTGTCAAAGAAAGAGGGGAAATGGGTGTGGGAGTTCATATCAAATTACACACCCACAGAATTAGTTCTGGAAATGCAGCAATACCCACCTTGCAGTGCCAATTTCTGGTTATATGAAATTTAGGGAAATGTTTTCCTCTGTTAAGCAAAGAGAACACTGTACTATAGAAATATGGTTTTGGGGGCACCTGGGTGGCTCTCTCTAAAATAAATAAGTCTTAAAAAAAAAAGAAATATGGCTTTTGCATACCAATGCAACTGCTGGAACACTTGGGTGATCTTTTCAGCTATCGATTCTTGGCTGTGTCTCAGGTTCATAAGGTAAAAATAGGTACAACATTTTCCAATTTCTAGTGCTTATTTATTTACCTGGTCATATAATACCCTTTTGGGTTGGTTGGCTTATTGATTAATCACTGCCTTAAGCAACTCATTTTTTCCCCCTAGTTCAAAGGCTTTTCAACATTTGAAAGGTTGTGTCTGCACAGTAACTCATCAGAGGTCAGTGGTTTACAAGTGCATTTTGTACTTGGAGGTTCATCGGCTCAGGGTTTAGAATGACAGACGCAGTAGCAAACATGCATTTCCGTCCTGGCCATGAGCGGGGAGCCCGGGCAGCACAGGCTCCAGCAGGCATAGGTACACACTTGCGATGCCTTTGTGTGTCTAGAAAGAAGGTGAATTCAAAAGAAATAAAACTGAATTATAGGCAATATTTTCCTTCATGAGTGTGTTCTGAATAACCACGTACAATCATACTGTGGGATGACTTATGTAGAGAGAACTGAGGATTTTTGTAATAGTCTATTTTTTAGAGCAGGCATAAGTTCACAGCAAAATCAAGCAGAAGGTGGAGTTTTCTTACGAACCCTAGCCCCGTACAGGCCCGGCCTTGCCTCCTGCAGGCATCTAGGCACCAATGCATGAAACTACACTGACCCATGATTATCACCCAGAGTCCATCATCTACATGAGGGCTCAGTCTTGGTGTTGAACATTCTATGCATTTGGTCAAATGTATAATAAAGTGTATCTCTTATGATGATATCCTATAGAGTATTTTTACTGTTCCTTTGTGCTCCCTCTGGTCATCACTCACTTGTCGCTAACCCCTGGCAACCACTGATCCCTTCACCGTCTGCTGAATCTTGCCTTTTCCAGACTATCACATAGCAGGAATCACACAGTATGTAGCCTTTTCAGATTGGTTTCCTTTACTTTGTAGTATGCATTTTATGTTCTTCTATGTCTTTTCATGGCTCATTTCTTTTTAGTGCTGAATGATATTCCATTGTCTGGATGTACCACAATTTAACTGGGGGATTTAAAAACAAAAAAAAAGTTACTCTGTAGCAGTGTTCAGGAGGTAATCACATATGGAAAAAGCCACTTAAAGTGGAGACAGGAAATGAAAAACCTAAGATAGTTGTGGGATTAGAAAAGAGATTGCATAACTGCATTTTAATACACAGTAGGCAGGCCCTAAATGTTTGTTGAATTTAACAGAGAGAGGGTTGTTTGCTGGAATGCAACGGATGGGCAGGCAGTAAAAGCAATGTGGGCTACAATGAACCATATTAGTTGTCACGGCCTCTATCAGAAGATGATCACCTTCTAGTGATTTCTAGCATCCTCACAGCTCAGTCTTAGTAAATGGGCCAGTCAATGTCTTACTTGGAAGAGGCCAGAGAGAAGTTTGCTCCCTGCCTGGTCTATCCCCCACTTTTTGGAAGTTCAAGATACAGCACATCGCTTTTACCAACGACTTGCATGGGTGCCTGTTTCCACTGACCTAAGGAAACCCAAAGAGTGTTTTCATTTTTACCCCCCCCCCCAAAAAAGGCAAGACATGGAAATCGCATCCAGCATGTGTCTTGCAATGAGCTGTTAGAAAGACAGGCTGCACCCCGAGCTGCAAGAGTGGCCCCTGGCAAGCTCCTGCCCCGGGAACTCTTCTCAGCAGCTCTGTACCAAGCCTCCGTGGCTTTGCACTGTGTCTGTGAGCATCTGTGATTTATCTTGATTTATTTTGTGCCACTGTGAGCCCGATGTGTCCTAAGGTATCAGGAAGACTTAAAGGAGGTTATTGTTTGGGTCTGGGAATGCTCAAAAATGTCTCTATACACATGAACGGCAATCGTGTCATCGCTTGACATCATTTCACCTAATAAAACCTCGGAGAGCAGGCAAAACCTGTACTTTTTTTTTTTTTTTTAAAGCAGTTAATGAAAAATCCAGATTCCGAAAGGCACTCTTAAATCAAAAGTCTTTCCACAAAATTCGATTATTTTCTACTCAGGAGAACCCTAAGCAATAATCCGATATACCAGTATCTATTTCTCAGCCCTCTCTTGGTGAGAATTTTCCTTCTTGAATTATTTCAAAAGTCTGAAGAGTGCCTGATGTGGGGAAGATGAAGAGAGGTTCTTCCAAGGTGAAGCTGTGAGGACTGAGCGGGCTACAGAGCCTGGGCTCCACTCCCTGTGAGAAGAGATGAGCTCCCTCTACACGACGACCGGCCGTGGGGACACCCAAACAGAAGTTTTCATTTTTTATTTGGGGCCTAAGGATTGGCTTTGTTTCTAGTTTCATAAAGAAATATCCCGAAGTAGTAAGCACGCTCAATTTTCTACGACATCAAGCAACTGCCCTCCTCCTGCTGTGTAACTTTTTGTATTTTCTTCTTGAGATTGTACTCGTCCAGACATCACATTTTTATTTATTGATAATTGCTTGATTAATTCCAGCAGTCCTCACTGAGCACCTACTATGCGCTCGGATATAACTTCCAGCACTAAGGATGCGACAGTGAACCAGAAAGAAAAGAGCCGTTCTTTCATGGACTAAGGGTCATGAAGGAGACACCATGGGTCAATAGAGTTACTGGGTATGGGGACGGTCTGTCATAAGGTGGTCAGGTACAGCTCTGGACAACAACAACCAAAAAGTCAGTTTTTATTTTAATAATTGAATTAGGGACACGTGGGTGGCTCAGTCAGTTAAGTGTCGAGTCGTGTTCCGGGGGTCCTGGGATCGAGTTCCGCACTGGGCTCCTTGTTCCCTCTGCTTGCTACACCCCATTTGTGCGCGCTCTCTCTCTCGCTCTGTCTTTTTCTTTTAAAATATTATTTATTTATTTGACAGAAAGAGAGAGATCACAAGCAGGGGGAAGCAGGCTCCCTGCTGAGCAGAGAGCCCAATGCGGGGCTCGATCCCAGGACCCTGAGATCATGACCTGAGCTGAAGGCAGAGGCTTAACCCACTGAGCCACCCAGATGCCCCCCTTTCTCTCTGACAAATAAATAAATAAGTAAATCTTTAAAAATTTCAAAAATTAATTAAATTGCTAGGGAGACACAGGGTACGATGGTGGACATATATACTCATTGCCAATTCTGGCCTTTGGGATTCTCTGGGTCTCTTACCCCAGAGTGAATCTTGCTGGCCAACAAGCCCCGCGCAGACGGTGGACTTACTGCTCCATTTAAAATTAAGATGAGAGCATCAAGAGTCTAGAGGTACTTAGGAAATAGGGAAACATAAAATAAAGACCTCTCTCTATTCTCCCAAGGAGATAAACAAAACTGGAAACAAGTAACCCCAGAGGAAGTCGGGCTAAGCCGTAAAAACTTCAAACAAACGGGGGAATCCGTGTTGAGCTCAGCGAAGGGGGATTTTTGCAGCAAGTTGAGAAAGCAATGGTGTGTACGGTAGCAGAAACACGGAGGACTCTGCAAGGTATGTCCTTGGAGCCAAGAGAACATGACGGAGTGACTAGGTAACAAGACTGAAACTCTGAGAAACTCTGGGAAATGATCAGGGCACAGAATGCAAGGAAAAAAAGGTAAGGCTCTTAGACACTCCAGTGAACAAAAACCAACCAACCAACAAATTATATATGACAGTTATATTCCAAAACTGCGGTAAACCAAATGTGGCATGACTTAGCAATCGGTAGGTATAAAGCAGAAGAATTCATTGGAACTAAATTTTAGGATTATTCTCTGAGTAGCAGAGGGGTTAGAGCATTACAATCTTGGAGCAAGAAGAAGACTCGTGGCACCCCCAGCGTCTCTGCATCTAATATTATATGATTACAATCACGCAAACGACATTCACTAGTGTTGACCTTGGCAATCAACGTGTAAAGAAATCATCATGAAACCTGTGACCAGCAACCACGGTAACTGCTCTCAGCGTCGACAGCACGAAAGGAAAGCTCGAGCTGACAGATGTCAGAGATGGAAGGTGAAGGGAAGAGGGAATCCGCTGAGACCACCAGCTCCCAAGAGGGGGACCCCAGAGAATTGTCCGTCTGAATAAGATGTGGAGGGTTAAGTCGGAAGTCACAGACGCAAAGCGAGAACAGTGATACAATGGTGCTGGGAGGCAGAGGGCAGAGGAAGCCGGACGGGGTACGACTGCACACTGACGCCTCTACCACAGCAGGAAGTTGCAGATAATCGTTAAAGATGATACATCATGAAAGAGCCCTGTAAGCATACTGGTTAGAGATTTACAGACAACCACCGGAAGAGTCATTTAAAAGCGGTGCCCTCTAGAAAAAGACATTCGGTTGGCCGAATAATTGGTCTTCTCCATTATAATAAGCCTGTGGTGCTAAACAATTTATACGTATGACAATTGTATCCCGAGGAAATTTCCGAGCCATCTTGGCATCCAGCCTGTAAGGAGGAGCGTAGATGCCTCGGTCATCTGACGACATGAGGATATGAACCTCTTCTGAGGGATGGTACAAATTCTTTTAATAATTTAGTTTTGGGGGGCGGGTGAGAAAGCCCCTGTGTTTTAGGAGGAGGGGTAAATCCAAACTTAATTTCTTTAGATTACCCTTTTCAGAATATCTGTTAGTGCAGCAAATATTTCTATCACATAAAATTTGCCACTGGAATCATCTTACGTGTAAAATCCAGTGGCATTCGTTATGCTCATTACATAGCACGATCATTACCACGATTTCCAAACATTTGCATGCCCCTCGGCAGAAACTCTGTACACACTAAGTAATAACTCACCACCACCCTCCTCCCAGCCCCTGGTACCTTCTATTCTCCAGCTCTGTCTGTAGGAATTTGCCTATTCTATGGACCCCATCTAATGGGAACCCGAACTGTATTTGTCCTTCTGTGTCTGGCTTATTTCACTAATCTTCAAACCACCTTTTGACAATTTTCTGAAACTGTCTCAGGCCAATGGCAGGATTTGAAATGTGAATTAGAAGTATTCTACTCCATGTAAAATCTTGGTGGCAGAAGACAAAAGTAGTCTATCCTTTTATCCTAAGAATCATATCCATTATCCTGAGAATAATGGCCACTGGATTTTCCAGAATCCAAGACCGGTGACTCTGCCACACTGTCTCCTCCTGGGTCATTGCAGCAGAGAAGCATGGTTGGCTAGAGTGGGGAAGAAGGTCATGAGAGCTGACACCCCTGAGCTCACCGATGGGGGACCACCCACACTAGAGCAGCGCGGGCAACCAGCTTCCACACTCAGCCAACTCGCCCACTACTTCTCTCAGCAGCTGAGAAGGACACGGGTGCTCCGTGCACAGTCCAGTAAGAGGGACCACCCAAATCTTACTTGACCACACCGGGGTGAGGGGCACATGGGTCCCTGAGGGGCATTTTGTTTTTGCCAGTGAAATTCCTGCCTTTTCTCTGTTCCCTGATACTGTTCTGTGCACGCTCCACACCTCTTTCTGGAACTTCTCACACCTTCTGGTGTGTTTGCAAGGAATGGAGACGTGTGTAGTGATGTGAGTTACAATATACCTAAGGAGATTAAACCATCTCTTGTTATGTGCATTGATTTTTCCATTGCCAACTCAGACGAGCTTCAAGGTATGGCAATTTGTGAGAAAACTCAAGACAGGACTGCTCACTTGTGAATTATTTCCCATGCTCTCTTGGATCCTGGTCACTCTGGACAGACATCCTACAAGCTAAATAGTCAGCATTTCATTAAAAATAAACCCCTGCATCTAACAGGGGGATGACTCACCAAACCCAGGGGAACACAGAGAACACCAGGAGAGTTGCAAGAATGTCCCCAGGGGGCTTCAGAGCAAAGCACCTTCATGATTCACCTCTCTGGCATCTGCAAAAGCACATCAGGGAGAATCGTCAATTTCTCCAAGGCGACCACTCCTAGGAGGGAAGTGTGGCTGTAATGTCACGGTCAAAATGAATGGGTGGGTGGGACCCCTGATTTTACAAGCTGCCAGCCACGAGGGATATATGGATGTGTGTGTGTGAGTATGTGTGTGTGTGTGTGTGTGTGTGTGCACGCGCGCGTGTGCGTGTTAGGGTAATGGGGGGAGAGCTTTTAAGAGAGTTGCTTTATTCTGAAAACTGGTGGCGAGTCACCTACCAGGAGACCCTACAAAGAATGATGCAGTTGGCCTGTTCTGAAGAGGATAGCCATTAAAGGGAATTCCAGTGCAGACATGGGGATGGAGATCCTAAGGGCCTAAAAAAGCATGACAGGAGAGGCAAGCAATAGGGTCTTGGAAAAGAGGCTGAATTTGCACTAGGAATGGCTTGGCTGATGTATGGCACATGGGACAGAGGTCGTGAGCGGGTTATCTAGGAATGCCCGAGTCAAGTAGAATTCATCAGTTATGTGTGTCCGTGGGTTATGAAAAGGATCGTGTTTGTGACGGCTGAAGATTGTGGATTCATGGCTTGGCAGAGAAGATAAGTAAGAAATGCTCAGCGTGTGTTCACGCAGCCTTACAGAGTGTGCTTTCCCACTCTGTGTTTAAGGTCATTTCTTTCTGGGGCGCTTGGGTGGCTCAGTTGGTGAAGCAGCTGCCTTCAGCTCCGGTCAATTAGGTCATGATTTCAGAGCCCAAGTTGGGTTCCCTGCTCAGCAGAAAGCGTGCTTCTCCTTCTTCCTCTACCCCTCCCCTGCTTCCTGCTTGTGCTCCCTCTCTCTCTCAAATAAATAAAATCTTTAAAAAAATAAAATGAGGGGAGCCTGAGTGGCTCAGTGGGTTGAGCATCTGCCTTCGGCTCAGGTCATGATCTCAGGGTCCTGGGATCAAGCCCCGCATCAGGCTCTCTGCTCAGCAGGGAGCCTGCTTCCCCCTCTCTCCACCTGCCTCTCTGCCTACTTGTGATTCCTTTCCCTCTCTCTCTCTGTGTCAAATAAATAAATAAATAAAAGAAAAATAAGTTAATTTGTTCCTCTGTACAAGTAAGAGGGAAGCAGAACAGTAACCTGGCCTGTACATGTGGCTAGTCTCAGAGGACAGGAGCCATACAGGGCGGCAGGTGTAACCCAGGGGCAGGGCTCCCTCGGCCTTCCAGGATCGGAACTAGAGCTCTGGGGATCATTTGGCTTCCCCTGTCTTCCATCCTCACAGTTAGTGACCGGGACTGACCCCTTCCTTCGGGCACCTGTTGTCTTGGTGCGTTTTGGGGGATGACCACGTGTTGCGACTGCCCATTCTGGCCTGACCTACTCCAGAGCAGGCCAGCGTTCCTGGGGTCCTGCTGTGGCTCTTCTCTTCTCTTCTCTTCTCTTCTCTTCTCTTCTCTTCTCTTCTCTTCGACATCACAGGCAACCGGTCAGGACACGGGCCCCTTTACCTTCAGCTCCATCTACGGTCCAGCCGCGGGCCGCCCTCTTCGTGGTGGACACACGGACGTTCCCCATTGCTAACCTGTCTCCTGCTTCGGCCCCACTGCCTCCCTCAGCACCTCTGTTTCCTCTTGTCACCGTCCTTTCGCCCCCATCCAGCCCTGCAGCGTCTCGGGGCGCAGGGGCAGCCTTCCCCTTCCCACTGGCGCCCTTCCGGGCGACTTGCCGCTGTCATGCGAGGACATCGTTCCCGGCGCTCCTCTGGTCCTCGCTGACTGCTCGTGCGCTCCACGGGTCCGGGACGCTGTAGGAAGTGCAGCCTGTCCTCTGTCGCCACGCTCTGCAGGAACGGTCCTCCTGCCCGGGCTTCCTTCATAAGTACTATGTGCACTTTGGGGTACAACACATGGTCCCATTTTCTTCCCACCTCCGGATGAAGTGGCTGAGCCCGCATCTTGTCTATGGTAGAAGACGTTGCTTTCTCCTCTGGGATGCGCTGTCCCCTGATAACAAGAATCTCAGGGTCTTACTCAATCCAGAGATTTATATCAAAGAAAAACAAAAAACCCAGAAATCCATTTAGTCTGTCGGGGAGTCTCGGGTTGTTGTCACTGCCACATGGTGTCACTGTTGAAATGTAGGAAGCCGGCAAGCTGGCAGTGGTCTGGTCTGCGGGCAGGCGCGCGGCAGGTAGCTGGGGGCAGAGACATGCTGCCACCAAGGCCCGTGAATCCAGGAGCCTGGGCCGATCCTGTTCTCCAGTGACCAGAGATGCTCCAGGGACGGGGTGTGCGGCTGCTGGCTCTGGGTGGGGGGCTGGGAGAGGACGTCCTGCTCTCTGAGTGTCCCCCTGAGCTCTTGCCATGGCACACCAACGTGGCTCCCAGTGGGACGGCTCCGTGGGAGTTGGCTCGTCAGCTCGTGCACACACGCACACTTGTGAATTCAGAAAATAAAAGGCCGCTACCCTGGAAAATAGTGAGAACTTGTTCCATTCGGCATCGCCCTCATCTCGCAGTGGGTACATTTTAGGGTTCTCTCACCCTACAGAAGTTTCCTTCTGACTCAGAAAAAGCCCCCAGGCTCTTGCTATCCCTCTGAGGTCACCGAAATGCTTGAGTGAGCCTCCAAGTTCCTCTTTGTTGAAGAGAAACTGACAGAGAAGGTGTGTCTGGGATGGGCATCGAAATGCCAGAATGATCTCAAAAGAGGAACATTTTGTTTGCCGGTAACTTCGTATGAGCACATTCAGGGATTCCAAATCCTCTTGCGTTTTAGCAAATTTTTTTCTTGATTTGCCTCAATGATTTCTACATAGGAATTACTTGATTACATATTTGTGTTTTTGATGTCTCACAGCATATGCCAGAGGTGGGGGGACATCTCCAAATGGGGAAAACGAAACCAAATTTCGTTTAGAAATTCCTTTACACTGGAATACTTACTACATAAAGATTTTTGTTTTGTTTTAGTTTCTGAAACGCAAGTGGGAAAATAGATGACCAAGTTCAAGGTTCTTAATCCCGGAGCGTCTACCTACGCTAGGGGTTCCTTCTGCCCAACCATCTCAACTTTACGGGAAACGTAAAGGCATTAAGAACTTCCCCTGACACGTAAGGGCATCACCCACATTACAGCAATGACTCTTACTGCCTCCCTACTTGGTGACGTGAATCTCATTCCTGTTCCTGACTCCACCACTGCGTACACGTCGGTCTACCTGCATTTGAGGATAATGGTGTAGAACCAAAACATTTTTCATTTCCTAACTGGATTTTCCTTGAAATATGCGCTCATTAATTTTCCCAATAATATACAGGCCATACCATTAGTTATAGGATGTCAGGGGGTGTCTGGCTTTGGAGATGGCAGACGTACCCGGTGTTTACTGCTCGTTTCTAAGAGTTACTTCCCAGTCTCTTCCATCAGCCACTGTGAATGTTCCTCCTGGATTAACCTAGAAGGTAAAGCAGAAATGTGTGGGATTTGGTGTGAGGAGTTAGACACTGGAGTTCAGAGTTTCTCCAATCTACTTTTTACAGTATGTTCGAAGGAAAATTGATGGCCAGAGGTGGCTTGCTGATACAAACGAGGACCATTGGCATTCCAATTTCTGGTTAAAATTCAAAGAACTAAAATATTTCAAAAAGGCAGTGCAGTCTATTCCAAAGTAATAAAAATAAAATTTCCTCCAAAGAATAAGAGCGTCACGTATGTGTGATGCTTACTGCAACTCTGGATGGGAGTCTGTAAGCTTCCACCGGGCATGGCAAACTCAAACGTCTCCAGGGTCAGGCCAGGGATGGTAATTTTGGCTTGTGAGGACCGAGATGGTCTGCAGAGCACTCAGATTATCGAGAAGGGCTTGCTCTTGCCATCTGTTTCCATGCGGAAATGGGGGCCTGGCGTTGTCAGAGCCTTCATCTCTTTAAGAGAAGCTCTCAGTCCAGATTCATAAGAGAAAGTTCCTATACCCTTGACCTAGACTTTCCCAGGCTGTTTTCCTTCATCTTAGATATTATCTCTACATCTCAAACAGCCTCCACCAGGGGACAACTTGTCTGACATTTGGCCACATGAGTCAGTAATCCAAGTTTCCCTCAGCGTAGACAAAGGAAAAGGAATGGCACATCATTCAGTGATTTTATATATATTTATACATAATACCTATAAATTTAAAACACATATATAACACAAGACAAACTCTTTTAAAAACAATGTACCACAAGCCATGAACGAACATAAGCATATAACTAAATAATATTATTTTAAAAACAAACCTTTTCATTAGCAAATTTACTTGCTAATCCTTGACTAGTATGTTTTAGGGATTAGATAAGTCAAGGCAAAACCCAACGGTTCACATACACTTTCTTGGCGAAATGTGCATTACTCTTACTCATTAGCTTTGGTTTCCCTGGGAGGGCTCTGGAGACCTTGAACTCATCACAGACATAGACTGAGACACAGTTAAATGTCAGCCCTTATTTTGGTACTTTTGGACTCGAGATCTCTTTAGTTGCAAAAGATCTCTTTTGGACTTACTTCTCTGTTGCCTTTGATCCCTCTGTAGTGGACAGACCTATTTACAAAATACCCTCGTTGATGTGAAGGCCTTCCTAAACTCAGTTAAATGCATTTGCTTGTCTTTCCGGGTGAACCTTATCTACAAGCTCTGAATTCCTAACTCATGAACTTCAATGTGTTAACCTCTTCATGCCAAGTACTAATATGAGGGTGCTGTTCTCGCACATTTCCAAAGCTCCTTCACTGTTCTGGCTGATGCACTGGTTCTCTAATTTCCAGGGCCATCCTCTGGTTAGGGTATAATCCATTTATTCAATAGCTTGATGACACCAGGCAAGCTGGAGGTGTCTTCCCAACACACTGTGGTTTATTCCTCTTCCTCCTCCTGCATCCCTGTGTGTTAGGACCTACCAGCTTGTGCGGGCATGTGCGTGTTTAGTCTTACAACTTCTCACAAATAGGGAAAGCACATTCATCTTACATTGCTAGCACGTGGTGTAGTTTCGACACATAATAGGCATGCAGTGAACGAACAAATTCTCACATCAGTGTTCCTGATTTTATCAAACATTTTTTTTCTCTGAATATTTTAAAATGCATTTTTAAAAAACCCCACTTCTTAATTTTGAAAAAGTGGGTTTCCTTAAAGTATCTAAGAACCAAGTCATTATGAAAAAAAAGGGTCGTATCGACAATTTGGTTCCTACTTGGGTTCCATACTATACATACATACATACACACATACATACATACGGTTTTGGATGTTGATGACATTGATTAGGACAACACTGAAGCCCAAATTCATAGACCTAACCAACTTGGTCAGTCTCTGTGTTTGGGTCTCAGGACTAAACTGCACCCAAGGGTGCCCTCTCACACACATTTCGTGTCCAGTACCATTGGTTTGTAGTGTGGGAACAGTTCTGTAAGTAAGGAATAGGCTCCGGATATGACACATTGTGGTTATTCTTTAAAATATTTAAGATGACCCAATTTTGAGTACAGTTAAGAGGGTTTTGGACACATGAAGAATGCTTAGGGATATTAACTAAGAAAAGATAGCCATCTTTAGTTTAAATATCATTGAAATTACATTTAAAGAAGCCTCAGCTAATTCATCCCGTGTAGAAAAAGCTCCTAAAAGGAACACTGTATTGTAGCCCTTACGTTACTTACTTTATGAACGTAACAAATATATATGAAGAAGCACAGTCAAGATCCCAAGAGTGGAACCTCAACTTATATAACATAATTTTACACTGTTAAAAAGAGAGAAGGGGTCATTTAATAATGGTTTGCTTTGTGATCATAATGCAAAACCAATTAGATTATAAGTCTCTTCCCACCAAATTCTAAACCCAGAACCTAAAACTATGAATTACTCTTGCCTGGTTCTACTGACCGGAAGTCCTGTAATGATCACACCAAACAGAATTAGAACAGCCTAGCTTCACAATTCCAATCTTCTGGATTTGTGTCTTTATCAGGAAATAGATTATTTTAATTTACTGTTTAGAAGAGACAGCTAAGAAACAGAGGTAGAAACACTGTTTTCCTGTTTGGGGAGCAACCACATAGGTAGGCAAGGGAAGCTTCGACTGTAGTCAGCACTAGTCATTCTCTCCGTCACTGGTCCTCTTTACTGGGGAGAGTCTTTGATGTGCCAGTACGGAAAGGACTGGTTGTCTGAGGATATTTAACCACTGGGATTGCAGAGAAATAATTTGTCAGTGTGCATATCCCCAGGAATCAACTCCCAACTCCTAGCCACCCTCATCACTGTTTCTCAACCAATGGGGAAGATTCTACCCAAGCAGTGTTTGGCATTAATGAGTCAGACTCTGGTACGAGGGAGAGATCTTCTGGAGATGAGGGGTTTTCTTGGGGCCGTCACTGCAGGGGAATGAGACCAACGCTGGGGAAAAAGGAAAAGCAGTCTGGCATTCACCACTTCCTCTTGAATTCTCACAAAGCGTGTGAGAATGGGCTCCTTCTGAGGTATAATGTCCCGTAGTTCCCGGAGGAACCTGCCTTCTCTCTCAGGATCAGGGTGAAAAGATGGGACGTGGCTTCCTCCTCGGGGGTGTTCAGAGACTAGTCTGTAGAAACAGCTTGGTCAGCTGAAAGATTGTCCTTTGGAGGACTCAGAGAGAAGTGCTTAGTAACTTGCCCCTAAAAAAACAGAAATCTATAAATATCTCCATTTAAATAAATATGTCTCTTGCCCTCTATAATAAATTGTGTTTCAGTGATTCAATTTAATTAAAATTCAAGATATTCAAAAACTATTCCTTTCTCTCAAAGGCCTTATGTAAAGATGAGATCATAAACCCATAGAGGCTTTTTATTTAAGCAGATTCTCAAAGTGGCTCTTAGTAACATCCCTGAACTTTTACCCTAGTGTCCTGTTAATGGGTGGGTCAGGGATTCTGGCCCTCAAGGACATGACTCTGGTCTTAGCCATGCCCGTTATTGATTCTGTAGTGAATCAGGTTCAGTTTTGATTTAGGATGAAGCCATTTCCTTTGATGAGGTGAATGAACTCGGGACCACTGCAGATACTCATTATCTGGCCAGAGTTAGCCACAGAAGTTAAATTGGATTCTTAGAAAAAACAGGTGGAGGAAGAGTGCTGCCCAAACTTGTGGGGAGAAAGGGAGTGTGATAGTGAAAGTCTCCCATTAACAAAAGAAAAAAATCCTCTCATCCCTAGGTTATCTCAACTCTCTTCCTCTGTCTGTAATCTTACTTTCCCTTTCTCTCCTGTTCCCTAGGCCCTCTGCCTGTGGTGCTCTGCCTGACCAACCACTCGCCTGAACTTGCCCTTCACCCCAACTATGGCTATTCAGCCAACAAACTGGTAAGGAGCTCAGGGTTTCCCCCTCACCTAGAGGGTTCTTCTCTTTGATGAAGGGTTGTGGGGGTTTTTGTTTGTTTGTTTTTATTATTTTATTTATTTGACAGAGAGAGATCACAAGTAGGCAGAGAGGCAGGCAGAGAGAGAGGGGGAAGCAGGCTCCCTGCTGAGCAGAGAGCCCGATGTGGGGCTCGATCCCAGGACCCTGAGATTAAGACCTGAGCCGAAGGCAGAGGCTTAACCCACTGAGCCACCCAGATGGGTTCGGATCCCAACTCCAACTCTGACTAACCTTCTGACATTCCAAACATTTCTAGATCACTCCAGGCTTTAGTTTTACCATCTGTAAAATGGGGTTAATAACACATGTCTCAAAGAGTCGTAAAGAGAAAAGAGATGAGGCATGTTAGGTGTTTACACAGACCGGCAGGTAAGTCCCCCATCACATACTGATCTGAATAACATCCTGCCTTTTTCTCCTGACGTTCCACTTCGTTCGTAAAGTGTTTTCTCTTTCTCTCCTGACGTCACCTTAAGCACCGTCCATGCTGCTGTAGGAATTACTCTCAGACTTCCTCTGACGCCAGCACCACCCAGGTGGCCATGCTACCACGGGAAGGGCCTGGGCTTCGGAGGCTGCTGCTTTGGGTAGGACTCCTGACTCTGCTACGTCCCGGCTATACTCGGAGTGAGTCTTTAACCTTCCTCGCCCTAAACAGAGCACACACAACGTCCTCGGATTATCGATTAAATAAGGCAATTTTTTACTGAAGGCTTCATCTGTGCCAGGTCCTGTCCTAAATTCCTCATGTGTATTAACCTCATCAAAAGCACCCTGAGACGGCTACCGTTATTCTCTCCGTTACGTGGACAGGGAAACCGAGACTCAGCGAGATGAAGGCACTTGCAGGACGTGGAGGTGGGACGTGGGCTGTGGGGACCAAGGCAGGGTGTCCCAAGGGGTGCCATTTTGGCATGTTGATTATTTTAAATAAAAGTTACTTAAGAGACAGCCGGTGCAGGAGCAGTGAGACCCTCCTCTGTCCCCTGAAGGCAGGAAATAAGTCTCCCAGGTAAAGGGCACCTTCTCTGTACCAGGAGGTGAAGAAACATCCCTCTCACCAGAGGTGGGAAATTTAGAGCTTGTGTCAACAATTAGCCCTTCTTGTCTTTTTACAAATTTGCTACCACAGCCCCAATTCTGTTTAGAATTCCTTCATTCCCTCCTCCCAGAGTTAAGGGTCTTTTTTTTGTCCTGTTAATTCCTTACAGATTTATTGTCTCTTTGTCTCAAAAGTATAAAAACTGCCGCCTCGGTCATTCCTTTATTTTTTAATTTTTATTTAAAAATTTTTTTTTTATTTTTAAAATTTTTATTTATTTATTTGACAGACAGAGATCACAAGCAGGCAGAGAGGCAGGCAGAGAGAGGAGGAAGCAGGCTCCCTGCTGAGCAGAGAGCCCGCCGCGGGGCTCGATCCCAGGGCCCTGGGATCACGACCTGAGCCGAAGGCAGAGGCTTTAACCCACTGAGCCACCCAGGCGCCCCTCGGTCATTCCTTTAGGTCTCAATTTCATAATTGCCCTCTGTGTGTGCATGTGATAAAGCTTTGGGTTTTTTTTCCTTCACTTCATCTGTCTCATGTAAATTTAATTCTTCGTCCAGCTGGAAGACCTTGAAGGTAGAGAAGAACATTTTTCCTTTCAGAGGCCAAGGCCGCCAGCCATGGGAGGCCTCTCTACTCGCTCAGGTGTGACACCAGAGGAAGGCTGGGACGTCGCGATCCGCTTGGCAATGTGGAGGTGCTTCTTGCGCGTGCTTCCTCTCCCCGGTGAGAATGTAAGTTCTTCAGAGCATATGTTGTGTTTTGGGTTTGCTCTCTTCCCCGCAGTACCTAGCAGAGCATTGCATTGTAACAGGCATTCAATAAGTTTCCTGCTGATTTACGTGTGTAGTCGTAGCATTCCCTTCTCCTGAGGGCTTTCTCGAAGCTTCTCACGGTAGCGGTGGTTTAATTGTCAACAGTAAGAACGAGCGGGAATGGCAACAACATAAAAGTTACCTTTCTGAGCACCTACTTTGTACCCACAAGTCGGTGTGGATTATCCAACTTACCCCTCTCGGCCATCCTCGAGATCACACGCAATCGCCAACCCACGTTACAGGCGAGGAAACTGAGCCTTGGATCGATTATGTGATCTGCCTCACGTCTCGGAGCCAAGAAGGGGGAGGTCAGAAGCCTGGATTTGAATCTAGGCGTCTGCTTCTGGAGCCAGGCCTCTTGACTTCTTAAAAATTGGCCTCGGATCACCTGACCTCCTCATTGCTTATTCTACAATTCTTTGTTACCAGAATTCTTTCTGCAGATTTTTTTGTACTGTGGGAAAGTATGCATGATGAAAACTTACCATTTTAACCATTTTTAAGCGTAGGGTTCAACGGCATCAAGTACCGTCCCATTGCTGCGCAACCATCCCACCACCCGTCTCCAGAACTCTCCATCTTTCCAGACTGAGACAGTAACCCCTCACTGCCCTCCTTCTCCCCCGTGGTCAGAAAATATGTTTTCTTCCAAGGTGTGTATTTGACCATTTCAATTCCTGAGGACTAATTTGAGAACTTCTGTGATGGAAGTCTTGGCAAATTCTGTACCCGGATGACTGTCTCACTCATCTCAGTCCTAGAGCCTTGTGACCTTGTTTTCTATCTGATATCAGCAGGCCCGGGGGCAGAAAGGTCTTTGGTTGACAGATGGCTTTTCCTGTGTGAATCAGTCCTTTTACAGATTTTCTTGTTTCAGGCCTTGTTCATTTTTCTTTTACTGCTGCCACATCCCCATGATGTGGGCCCAGAATTCTGAGTCACTTGCTTGACTTACATCAAAGAGAGTTAACAATGACAAAGGAAAACTGCGACAATTATTATTTGCCATCAAGTGTGTGCTGACTTGCTGGGTGAGGGGGCATTCTTCTATTCTGGGCATAACATTTTCAGCATCGCTCATAGCTCAGTTGCAGGTAGAATTGAAACAATCTGGCTAGAAGTATGAGAAATAATCCATCTGTATGTATAATGAGGAGAAGTGACAGACTCCGTTCCTATTGTCCTTTCTCAGATGTGCCTCTTCAGGTTGTGGATGGCATGACATTTTTCATCTTGACAAGGCCAGTTTATGAAACAGACACAGGGGCAGAGCCAGACCACAGCGGTTTAATGCTGCACTCCAGCCCACGTCCTTGTGAGAGCCACTTAAAGTCATCATGTCTTTAAAATAGAGCCAATGTCCACAGCAGTGACGGTGCCTACGTAAAACGAGCTTATTTTGCATAATGTCTATATGGATACAGATATAATTATAGATAAAGTCAGTTTTCATCTTGAGTTTCCAGGTTGATACAGGCTATCTTTTTGATCCCTCCCTTCTCAGTGTGTATACCCCTTGAAATTCACTTTTTCCCCATTTTCCCAACTTTCTGTCCTTTATGTCTGCTCTTACATATGATGTAAATCTTATGCCCTTTGTATCTAGTTTTACTGAGCAAGATTCTTTTGTTTTTTTATATGTTTTTAAACAATTCTATCATTCCATGAAGGCTTCCTTGACAAACATAAAAGGAAGTTGATAGTTCTTTCCACTTAGCTCTCTTATGATTTGCCTTTATAGGACCCAGACTATGTCATTTAAACACCTTTTTTTAAAAAAATATTTTATTTATTTATTTGACAGAGATTACAAGTAGACAGAGAGGCAGGCAGAGAGGAGGAGGAAGCAGGCTCCCCGCTGAGCAGAAAGCCTGATGTGGGGCTCGATCCCAGGACCCTGAGATCATGACCCGAGCCAAAGGCAGAGGCTTTAACGTACTGAGCCACCCAGGCGCCCCTGTCATTTAAACACTTTTAAGTGAACGATCATATATGGAAGACTGCACATGTTATAATTATGCAACTCGCTAAATCTCATCTGAACATACCCGCAGAACGAGGGCAGAGATAAAGAAACAAAATATTATAGTAACTTCTAGGAACAGATGAGTTTTGTTTATTTTCAAACTTTATATAGATAGAATCACACCATTTACATTCTTGTGCTTAAAATATTTTTTTCCCCTACAATTTGAAGTTGGGATCCAAATAAGATTAAAATTGGTTGTTATGCCGTTTACATCTTTTATATGTATCCTGTCCATCTCTTATTTTTCTTTGACTTTTTAAAAAGAGAAACCAAGATGGTAAGCCTGTAGAGTCTCCTGTAGTCAGTCTGATCTTACTAATTGTGTCCCTTATTTATTATTTTTTTTAGCTATGTGCCTGTCACTTGCTTAAAATTGATGGTCTGATATAGTGGCTTCATCAGATTCAGGGGGCATATAAAGTCTGGCCTCGCTATTCGCGATGTCATCAGCCATGGGGGAATCACGGCCGGCTCCTGGACGGGGTTACAGAAGCACACAGAGGCTAAGTGACTTGGCCAAGTGCTCAAGGCAGAGCCGAGGTCTCCAGGAATCTACTCCTGTGTACTCTACACGACAGACGAGCCTTGAAAATGCTTACAGTGACTTCTGAGTGTAATTCAAGTATATTTTTAGTTACTAGTGATTTAAGTGTCTGACTCTTGCTTTTGTGTTTCATCTGGAAGGCAGGGGCCATGTTCTTTATACTGGTTCTATCGTGCACAACATTATTTACGATGGCAGCGGTTTTGTGTGTGTTGGGCAGGAAGAAGTTTCCTCTGCCCTTCCAGGTTCTTCTAGCTGGACTAATAGGAAAGTGATAGGGGACAGATTGAGCAGTAGAAAATCAAACAAAAGTTCAACAACATGTATACCCCCTGTACATGTAGATTTTCGGGGAGAGATCCAGGATTGGTCCCTGAAATAGCTGAAGCTATGTCCTTGAATATCATCTCCAGCTGAAAGATGCTGTGAATCTGTTACGGGAGGTTACAAAGAAAGCAGAGTAAATGAGAGTAAGGTTGTTATGTAGGATGTAAGTCCGGGCCTTCTCTACCGATTTAGAGTCCCTCTAGAGATTTAGTCATCTGCCTCTTCCTGGTACCGAGGGAGACACCCTTATAAATGGAGATGTGCATTATACGTGTAAATGTCTCTTACAATAAGGTTTTCAGAGCATGTCTTGTGCATGCTGTTTCTTAAAACTAACCAGCTTCGACTAATCAATATGTGGAAAATACCTATCTTGGGATGGCAAAATTTGCTCTCCTACATGTGAAAACGGAATAAAAAGACCTACTTTTTATGACATTTTTATTTTAGAAGAATGGTGTCCGTTAAATCCAGTTAAATATGTACTGCATAAGTATATAGTGTATAATTAGCAAAATAAAAATATAAATAAAAACAAAGATAAGATAACATCTCTGCCATTAAACAGCTTCCCATCTTTTTCATAGAATCTTATATCTGAGAGGAACCACTCACATATATATGGTCAATGGAAAAAAGAAGTCATTTCTAAGTCTGAGGACAGGGATTAACACTTCACCTGTATTGTTTTCTGGCCCTGTGACTAGGTGGGCAGCTTAATGACTATGGGTTTTAGTTTCCTCATCTATAAAAATTGGGCCTGTCCCACAGAGTGGTTATTAGTTCAGATAAAATAGTGACTGAAAGAGCTTTATAGTAATGATGCTTTCATATCTTCTCTGCTTGGATATCATAAGAATGGGAGAACCCATTACTTCAAAAGCAGGTGCTCCATTTTTTGAAAATCTATAATTATGGTAACATTTGCCTTTCATGAACACAAACCTCCCTTCCTGTAACTTCCACCTGTTGATTCGGGTGAATCTCTTCCAGTATGAGTATAAATCACTCTCTCTGCACAGTGTAAATGTAAATCTTTCTCATGTTCATCCTTCAGACATGTGAAGACCACTATCATCAAATTTCTATGGTCTAGGAAAACGGTCCCCAACTCATTCAATCACTCTCTCCATGTCAGGGTTCTAAACTAATGACTTTTAACATAGAATACATCAGAATCACCTGGGAATTCTTAACAAGCATGCATTTTGAAAAACCTCTCCAGCTGATTTTTAAATTCTTAATTATCTTAGTATCTTAAGTTATTTCTAAAACTTTTTCATGCTTGGCAGTACCCTCCTTAGAATATGATTCACTAATCCAAATAAACACTACAGATATGTGTGGACCAGTTGAAGTAGTTAGGGTTTTCTAGCTCTTGCAGCAAACAAATCAAAAGATGGTGAAGGATTAAACACAACGGAAGCTGATGTCTTGCAAAGAGGAGTTTAAAGAGGCCTTATCCTGATTGGTGGGTGGCTTTCTCCCAAGCATTGCTTTAGGATGCCAGACTTATTACCCCCTATAGTTCTGCTAAACATGACCTTAGGGGTCATTATGCTCACTACAAGTTGGAAAAAAAAAAAAAGAGCATGAAACAAATGGGCAATTTTATGGACCCAGCCTGGAATAGTGTGGATCATTTTGGTTCATAAAATCACACAGCCAGGGGCGCCTGGGTGGCTCAGTGGGTTAAAGCCTCTGCCTTCGGCTCAGGTCATGAGCTCAGGGTCCTGGGATCAAGCCCCACATCGGGCTCTCTGCCCAGCAGGGAGCCTGCTTCCCTCTTTCACTCTGCCTGCCTCTCTGCCTACTTGTGATCTCTCTCTCTCTGTGTCAAATAAATAAACAAAATCTTTTTAAAAAAATCACACAGGGGCACCTGGGTGGCTCAGTGGGTTAAAGCCTCTGCCTTCGGCTCAGGTCATGATCCCAGGGTCCTGGGATCGAGCCCTGCATCGGGCTCTCTGCTCATCGGGGAGAGTCTGCTTCCTCCTCTCTCTCTCTGCCTGCTTGTGATCTCTGTCTGTCAAATAAATGAATAAAATCTTAAAAAAAATTTAAAAACATCACACAGCCACACCTAATTGCAAAGAAGTGTACCTAGAAACAAGACAGACTGAGTTTGGGAGACAGCTAGCCAATCATCACGGTTACTGTATATGATATGCTGTGACCACTTCTTCTGACATTAGGCATACCACCCGTTAATGAGGTCACAAGGATTTAAACTCTCTGGAAGACAGAAAATACCTTAAAGTTAAAAGACAAGTACAGAGCGGAAGATAGTGTTTACAACATCTCTGGATGTTCAGGGTAGCTCTGTCAAGCTGTTAACTCATGGAAGTAATGGTCAGCTCAATGTTTTTAGTTGTTTTCAGAAGACATGCCAAGTTGGGCTCCCCTCACTAGATAATCATTCACTTGTTTTTTTCTTTTTTTAACGTCTTCATAGGACTTTGTTTTTATATCATGTTAGTTGGGGCCCACCAAGCCACTGTGCAAAGGTTTGCAGCCACCATACATTTAGTAAGAATTTCTTCTTTCTCTTTAGCAAAGAAATTTTATTCAGAGAAAGGGTACAACCTTTGTCATCTAATTAAATTTTTGTTATATAGTATTGGTTTATACTTAAGCGCTTTTATGCTTTCTAGGCATTGCTAAATATTTCACCTGCATTTAGTTTTTAAATATTCACAACCACAGTCTTAATAGAGATCATTACCTTCCTTTCAAAGATGAGACTAAATAATTTGCCCAAAGTCACAAGAATAGTGACTGTCAGAATTTGGGTTCAAACACAGGTATATCTTACTTCAAAGATGAATTTTTAATGATTTTTCTGTGTCATCTCCTATATAAGCAATACCTTTTATAAAATACCAAACAGGAAGAGAGGAAATGTTGTGGACGTCATCAGGAAAGAGGTTATTGGAAGTAAGATTTGTTATGACCCTAATAAAGGATAGGATTTAGCTAAAATGATGAAGGGCAAGAGTTTTTTTTGCATATGATATGCAAATGGTATAGAAAATGCCATTCTATAAGCAATAATTCTATAAGCAACCATCTTTTGAACTTGAATGTACAGGATGTTAAAAATGAATATTTAGCTATAGGGAAGTTAGGTCTTATACTTAGGTAATGCAGTGGCCTGAGACTCTTCAAGACACAGGGATTGCCAGTGTTTGTCTCTGTATAGCTGTATATTTTCATTGCTTTACTTGAGGAGAGTTAAATATCCACAACTGAATACAGGAATTATTCAGGTAGGAACCCACTAAAAAAAGTACACCGTTGGATGGGGGGTGGGAAGGGAGGGGTCCTCTGGCCAACTTGCTCACTTCTAGTGCTATGTCTCCACCTGGTGGGAGCTAGTGGAATTACAGTAAATTCACATGGGCCAATTGGATGTAGAATAATGATCACATCTTCTGTAAAAATCAGTCAGCTAATTATAGGAAACAACAGCAACAACAACCAAAAAACCTAACAACAACAATAAAAACCTGCCATTTCCTGAATCTATCTTTCCTTATTGCAGTGAATTACTTAAGATATATTGATTTCTTGAAATCTTGCCATTTGCAACCACGTGGATGGAACTAGAGGGTATCATGCTTAGTGAAATAAGTCAATCGGAGAAAGACAACTATCATATGATCACCCTGATATGAGGAAGTGGAGATGCAACATGGGGGGTTGGGGGGTAGGAAAAGAAGAAAAGAAACAAGATGGGATCGGGAGGGAGACAAACCATAAGTGACCCTTAATCTCACAAAACAAACTGAGGGTTGCTGGGGGGGGAGTGGTCAGGAGAGGGGGGTGGGGTAATGGACACTGGGGAGGGTATGTGCTATGGTGAGTGCTGTGAAGTGTGTAAACCTGGCGATTCACAGACATGTACCCTTGGGGATAAAAATACATTATATGTTTATAAAAAATGAAGAAATTAAAAAAAAGATATATTGATTTCTTCCCCATAGAGAGCTATACTGTTTTTCTGTATGCACTATTAGGGACATTGATTGGAAAGCATCAATACTATTCCTTTAAAGGACTGTTGCACGTCTCAGAAAGTATTGTTTTCTTTGATGGAATGTATTTAATGGAAAGCAAAACATCTAACATGATATTAACATCAAGTTAACATCAATTCAAGGGGAGCGGATTGTAGTGGGAGGAACGGTCAGTAGTAAATTTCAAGTTTTCCATGGATTCCTACCATTCATATGCATGACTAATACAACGGAGAATTGTAACAGTACTGATATGGTTTTACAAACTTTGGTTGCAGTTAGTATATCTTGGCCTTTGTAGCTTTTGCGAATCACTTCCTTCTCCTCCCTGATAAGAGCGTAAATTAAGATGATATCAGCCGCTTGGTTTAGAAACAGAGATGGGAATTTGTCTATCTCAGAATCGCCCATGGCGTCTTTGGGGACAAATGTTGGAGTCAGAAGTAGCCTGCAATGTTTTTTACCATATTAGTTATGTATGGTAACCCTGACCCCAGACTGAGACCTGTCTTACAAGGGCACCGACCCTGTGTGCGAGAGGTCGGAGCTAAGACTCGAGTCACAACAGCTTTTAAAAAGTAACTGGCTCCCTGGATGGCTATGGGAAATGGACTAACAACTGGCAAACATCCTAAGAGTCCCAGATTTGGTTAAGTGCTTTAAATACATAACCTGCTCATGAAAAGCAGGTGCTATTCCCCCATTTACAGAGGGGGACAAGGATACATAAGCAACTTCCCTGGGGTCGCACTGCTCTTACGACAGAGCAGCCTCACACGTTCTGTTGGTAGGACTCACGCCACTCCTCATCCATCCTCTGGATCAATTATGACCACACCCTTCATTTTAGGGATGCAGCCCAAAGCGACCAGCACTTAAATGGAGAAGGCGAGTTAAGGAAGTGATTCAGGGTGAAGTCAGTTAAAATGCTTAATAAAAATCAAAACATGGGAACACCTTATGATGGTATGTAATTTCTTCTATTTGTAATACCCATCGGTTTACAAAAAGTGTTTAGACCTGATTTCATTTGCTTCTCAGCAATCCCAAGGGGAGTGAAGACCTAATAGTGCTCTTCTCTTTCAGAGGTCGAGAGACTGAGGCTTGGAGAGATTATTTTTCACCCAAGACCATTGAGCAACTTTTGAGGTGTGATTTCTGGATGCCCCAAAGGAGAGAATAATTGTCACGTCTTTCCTCTCCCATTTCCATCCTTCAAACCGCATCACGGGCTCTCAGGGCAAGGCAGGGGGACGGTGCAGATGGGATCTCAGTGGACTTTACCCACCCCCGCCCCTGTATTTCTGTCACCCTTTGGTTCAGTCTCTCCAAAGTTTAACACAGAAAGGCACACTATGTGTTAACTCATACTTGCAAGTTTCAAAGTGATTAAAAAAAAAGAAAGAAAAAAAAAGGACAAGATACAAATGCCAAGCTCACCATGAAAATAATCATTTTAAGCTGCCGTAAGTCAGTTGGTTCAAACGACCATGAGCTGCACGTCGGAGCGCTCATTCTGCTGCAAGATACACAGATGCAGTAAACCCTCGTCAAATTAATTGGTTTCCCCACTTCAGTGTACCAAGCGGAGGGGCATGACAGGAGGGGTTGGAGACACTTGCTCGCTGTGAGACCCTCTGCTGTGAGACCCTTTCTAAATCATTTCTGCATCTTCAAAATGGACCTGGTATTGTCTATTTCTTAGGGCTTTCGTGAGGATGGAATGATCCTGGTACACAGGGAGGACTTTGAGAAAGGCAGTGCACATAGCAGGAACTCAACTACCATGGATATTTATAAAACATTTTCTGAAGTGTCTGAGAGTTATGTTTGAAAGGGGAGAATTAAAAAAAACCTCCATTAAAAATATTAATGGCAGAGATATTTAAACATATTCCTATTGTAGCAATATATGGGCATAACCTAATGGCATATTTTAGTTCTCAAAGAAAATATGATGTTTAATTGTTTCTATCGTAATGGAAAGAAAATTAAGTTAGGAGACAAGAGGGGTCCTGCTTCTATTATTTAGCATCTCTGTGACACTGAGGAAGCCACTTAGATTCTTTGAAATTCAGTGTCCTCATCAGTGAAATGAGATTATCTACTGTCGTTACCTTCTGTATATGTCGTTACAAAGATAAATGGATTTCTGAAAGTGAAAGTAATTTTTTTTCTGCACTATATTCCTACGCACACCTGCCCATATCTAGCATTGCTTCCTGCTTACCGGGAAGGTAAGAAATTGGGGTCTCCATTGTCAATCTTTGAGTCTCAAACCCAGGAGAACAGTGACTGTAGTAGGTACTTTATGTCAAGAGAAAAGTGACAAATTATTTTGCATACACTGCTTCTGCTGTCCTTCCTTTGGAAGCCTGTTGGGTTGGCATCCATTCCCATCAACCAAGCCATACTGTTTTTTTCAGGTGTGGGGCCTGCAAGGGCCTTCATGCTTTGACCCCTGTGACCTTCTTGGACTGATGCTGATCCTATAATCCTCGGAGAGAGCTTGTGTTCCCAGGATGTCCAGAGCAATTTCCCAGTCTCAGGAGAGACAATCGAGATTGAATTAGCTCTGGTTCGTCCATCACTAATCAGATGGCACTGCAGGCCTGCCCCGGGGCATAAGAGCATCAATGCGGTTCTAGTAATGAGCTTCATGAAGTACTTTCATCCTGATTCCGGGCGCCAGTTCTCTAAAAATCGCCCTGAAATGTAAAGCTTCAGAAACTCAGGAGCTACCCAATCAATTCAGAGACACAACAGGAAACAGGAAAAGCTTACACAGATGTTTTATAGGATACGCTCACATCCTCTCCAACGGGAGGTTTGCAAGGCACCTCGGGAGCAACGGATTTATCCCTCAGATTCCACGGTGGATTATGCTCGAACCGTCCCAAGGAGTCAGGATCTCTTCTAAATTTCTACATGCTGAAGGCGCCACAACAGCTCTGTAGCCCGGCCAACTCTCTAGCAACCTTCGCCATCCTCATTAGTATGAAATATGACTCCTACCCACAAGTGAGTATCACCCACTTGCCGAATACCCTCTTGATCCAAGACACTTCCGTGTGAGGTTGACAACCAGATACGTAGAACTGAAAGAAAATTAATGGGGTAATATAAAATCCTCGATATAAACCCATATTTTACACACCGTGGCGCATTTTCACCCCGTTTCCCCTAAGAAAGAATCTCCCGTGATGTCGAGGGGTCTGGAACGTTCGGCTGAATGAAGACAGTTAGAGAGGAGCCCAGGCAAGACAGATAAGGGGCAGAGTCACAGTGTCTTAACACTGAGAGGACGGCTACATTTTCATCACGGCCGGCCTCCCATCCACCGAAGAATTATCCTCGTCTGCCGAACTGACAGGCGGCGGCTCCCGCTCCCGCCTTCCTCGTGCAGGGACTGTCAGGGCGATGAGGCGGGGCTGTCCATCATCGATGTCTCCATCTGCTAGGGTGGACTCCGTTATATTTAGCCCAACTCTGCCTCCTGTAACTCCTTCCACTTCTGCATTTGCCTTTGGTGACAAGAAAGCACAAGTCTGCTCTTTATTCACAGGAAAGTTATTCAAAACTTAAGGACAATATAGGTGCCCACCCCGCAAATCTTCTCTGTGCTCAACGGTCCGGTTCTCCGAGCAGTGGCCGTGGGCTGACTTTGAGGTTCCTGATTCCCCCAGGGGGTCTGGACTCTTCTCTGGAAAGACACGAGTTCCTTGCTATTCAAAAAGCTCTCTGCATCCCAACAGCCTCAGCTGTAAACTGAGTCTCAGACCAAACGCCGACTCTCAGACCCCGTGCCAGCCCTCCTGACAAGGTGGTCTGCGTGAGCCTTAAAGTTCGTAGTTTGTTGGACTGTGTCTTAAATGCAGGAGCGAGAATTGCACAAATCCCTCAAGTGTGTTCCGAGGACTGCAAAAGACAGTGAGATTATTTATCTGGCTCTGTACATTGTATCTGTATTCAATCTCGTATCATTGTCTTATTTTTATTTTTATTTTTTCCAGCAAGTGCCTCACACATTTAATACCCCCTACGGTGATGACGGTCCAGGCCTTTTCCATATAAGCTATGGCTAATCGTATTTTCTCCTCGCCATGCTGTAATTGATATTTTGCACCTAGGTAGGCGAATATCCACGTATCATTATTAAATTTTATCCTGTTGGCTATAGCCGATTTTTCTACTCTGTTGGGATAATTTTGAAGCTTTATTTCATCAACCATCACATTACTTATTTCTCCCAGCTGTATCCTTTTAAAAATAGATGAGCATGTCTCTCTTTATTTAAGACACTGATAAAAATAGTGACTAAAACAAGGCTAAGGGCAGAATGCAGTAATGTATTTCTAGAAACTTCCTTCATAGAAATACATTAAGTTCTACAAATGTTGGCTGGGAACCTGTCGAGTGTTGGAAACCACCCTGTGTTCATACCTGAAACACACGGAGAATGAGGCAACCTTCCTGTCCTTGAGAGACCCACTGTCTAATGTGAACTCTGAATCTGGAGATCATGCAAGGACATCTCTTGCCAGCACTATCAGCCTTTCATTAAGCTAATTATGGTAACAGAGTCCATGTCTGTGTGCCCCAAGGCAGGTCTGCTTTGCTACCTAATTAGTGATGAAAGAACCAAAGCTAATTCAATCTAGTCTGTCACTCTCTAGACTGAGGAATTATCCCAGACATCGTGAGAACACAAGCTCTCTCTTGATATTATGGGAAAGGACAGCCAACACCACAAGATCTTGATTTCTCCTGAGGAGTTCATCAAACCAAAGAGCAAATGTGACCTTCTAAAATACATATACCTTGGAAGGAGATAAAAGGAACTCATCATACACAACATACATAGCAATATCTCAGACAGATAGCACAGGAGGGTGGGAAGAAAGCCCCTGATGTCTGACCAGTTGTGTCTTAGCAGGCTGGTCAACCTTAGAATTGATCCAGCATCAACGGAATAAGAAAAACACAAGACCTCCAGCAAATTCAGAGGAACGTTTTAAAAAAAAAAATCTAGCTTTGTGTAAGGAAGATCTGAATAAAAGAAATTTAAAACCGACCAATGTCTTGACATTGTGTGCCCATTCTAGTCTAATTCAATTTTCAATTTCTTTGGAATGAAGATTCTTTATCCCATGGGCCCTAATGGCCTGCCAGTCTTCCCAGGTCACCTGCACCTTCCCGCCTGGCCGCTGTGCCCTAGCATCCTTCATTTAACAATCATCGGCAAATGTTTGCCAGACGCCTTTTACGGAACAGGCCTTCATAAAACTTACAGCCGAGGGGAAGACACTGAAAATGCAGAAGGACATCAGTAAATAAATGAGGTTATTTTAGTTATTGGGAGACACATGCCACAAAGAAAATAAAACACGGTAAGTTGTGAGTGACACAGATGTGTGCTCCTTCATATTCTACCATGTCCTCCAATTCCAAGAGAGGAACGTTCCTGGCCAATGTGGACTACCCAAATCTCCCCAAGACCATGTCCGTGGCCCCTATTGCTAGATTCTCCTCCCCCCATCCAGGTTCTTCTTTTTCACTTAGGCCTCAGTCAGTTGTCCAATCTACCTCGTTTTTAACAGATACCATAGGTCTTGTCATTGGTTTGGACGTTCTACGTAGAATACTTACAAATTCTCTTTTACCCGCCTTGTGCCTTGAGTTCCCGGCTAAGGTTTCCTTTAGGACCCCTTTCTGCAAGTCCTCCCCTCTAGAGAAACAGACCCTGGCTCCCTCCTCTGATTAGAACTCAGCAACTTTTACTGTGTGTCCCATGGTGCCCTGAGCTTCTCTTTCTCATAGAACTTTCACGCTATCTTGTCCCTGACATGCCCATTGTCCCCACCGGAGGGTCAGCTCTTTGAAGGTGGGGGCTCTCTCTCCGTTGACAACCCATTGCCCCAGCACAGTATCTGACACATGCTCAGCCCTCACTCACTTGAGATGAGTGCATAAGGGGTGATTAAGTGGTTTTAGATTCAGATTTTTAACTTGGCTGAGTCATACTGCTGTATATTTTTAATATCTATCAAAAATATATTTTTTTTTCTGATGACATTAACTACCAAGGGTTGTTTCATGTGGCTATATTTTCTCTTGTTAGAAGTACATTACATTTTTCAATTCAAACTGAATTCCATTCTACTTGAAATGGCTTTGGGCAACCAGTCTTCCTGGATAATAGAAAACTGAGTGGGGCTTCGTGGCACAAGATTTATATGTTTCTAATTCACCTCTGGTATATATCTTGCTCAGTTTTAAATGACACATGGTAATACATCTCTGACTTTTACTTTAGAAAAACCAAGGTATTTAATTTAATATATTTTTTCCTATCATTTATGTGCGTGTGTTCTCAAGAAATCTCTTGAGAATTTTTTCAATCCTCCTTCTTAGACATAAGAAGAAATCATAACTTTTCAGAAAAACAAGACTGTGAAAACAAGCAATTTTAAGCTTGGCTTAAAATTCAGAAACAGGGACATTCTTACATACATAAGTAATAACATAAGTATAGTGATTTTGGAAAGGAAAGAGTCTTCATGCTTATCCCCCAATTCTTTTGTAGTCAATGAGTCTTCCCAATTTCCACATTTTTTTATTTTCTTGTTAAAAAGCAAATTCCCTTAGGAAAGACACATGAAGCCTTGCTCACACTGAAATTTAAGTGGCTAACATCAGATTTTTTTTTTTCTTGCAAAACAGTGAATAGCTTATAAACTCCCGAGTGCCGAGGGGAGAAGGGAGGGAATAGGAAAGAACCGCAGAGATGAGATATATCTAAAAATGGTCACAGGACCCCGAAATTAAAATTTTATCAGCTCTGCAATTCTCTGAGGCTTAATCTTGCCATTTGCGTAGGGGCCCAAGGCCGAGCTTGAGAGAAGGTGTTACTCTCCCACTATCCTTCACAGTTAGTTTTCTGATTCAATATTGCTAAATCCTGAAATAAGTTTCTGATGACATACCATGAAATGCGATGAAATAAATCCCTCACTTATTCTGGAATTCACAGTGAAATATCCTCCATTATTGATTTTGAGTATGCAATTGATTCTGGACAGCCATTCATTAGTAATGGGCAAAATAATTTAAAATATTCAATAACTGGGCTATGCCCATTTGTGTATTTACATATGTCTTCATAAGAATCACCAAGGGTAATTTCACATTTATCTATTCAAGCTCTGGCCAATGTTGAGTTTAGCAATAAATTACTCACAGGCACTTTTTATTTTAAAGCCAGATTAGGATTCCAAATTATATGTGTTTGTCAAATACTGAATAATTCAGATGGATTTTAATCAGTTTCTGCTGCAAATGCTGTGGCTAGGAAATAGGACTTAGGAGGGAAGATGTCAAAGGGCCCAGCAGAGAGAAAGAACAAGATGTGGATTAACCACTGCAGGCGGTTAGCAAGAAAGTAAATGCTGAATGAGCAAGACAGTCGATGAGGCTAATTTGGATGGCACAGTCTTCTGGGCTGATGGCGGAGGAAGGCCAGGCATGAATAAAAGCAGCCAACATTATCATGTGCCATGTTCTGGGAACTGTACCAACGGCTGGAGATGCTGACCTAAGTGGTCAGCAGCCATATGACTTGAGAGCTCCAACTTGAAACCACTGCATTCTTCCGAGAGGGAGGCAGATAGAGGCAAGATGGATGAACACGTGAAATACAGGAGGCTCTTGGACAGAGGTGGTTGGGATTGGAGGCGCACACCTGTGGCTTCATCTTCTCCGTGCGGTGTTCTCAATACCTTCGGTCACAACCAACTTCTTCTCTTCTGGGACTCCACTCCACAGCACTTCATGTGGAACTCTGTTGTAACACTCTCATAGGTGGATTTGTTCCTCATTATACACTTTTTTCAAAAGCTATTTTTTTTTTGGAAACAACCTTCCTGAGATATAATGAGGTCTAACAGACACCCGATAAACTTCTCATATTTAAAATGCATCATTTGTTAAGTCTGCCATATGTATATGCCCATGAAACCATTATCACAATCAAGACTGTGAACATATCCATCACCTCCCAAAATTTGGTGGTGCCCCTTTATAATCCCGCCATTTATCCCTTTTATCAGTCAGGGTTCTCCAGAGAAACGAACCAATAGGACATATGTTGTAACAAATTGGCTTATGTAGTTGTGGAGATGGAGATGTCCCAAGATCGGTCGTTGGCAAGCTGGAGGCCTGGGAGATTCGATGGTGTACTTTCAGTCTGAGACCAAATGCCCAAGAACCAGAAGAGCCAATGGTGTCAATTCTGGGCCAAAGGCTGGTGGGCTCCAGCCCCAGAAGAGCTGATTCTTCAGGCAGGTGAAGACTGAAGTCCCAGCTCAACTGTTCCGGTAGGAGGAGCTCCCTCTTACTCAGCCTTTTTATGCTAATTAGGTCTTCAATTTGGGTGAGACCCACCCACATTAGGGAGGCCAATCTGCTTCACCCAATCTACCTCTTCAAATGTTAATCTTTTTTTTTTTTTGCAATTTTTTTTTGCAATTTTTTTAAAATTTATTTATTTGTCAGAGAGAGAGAGAGAGAGTGAGAGCACGAGCGCAGGCAGAGGCAGAGGGAGAAGCAGGCTCCCCGCCGAGCAAGGAGCCCGATGTGGGACTCGATCCCAGGACGCTGGGATCATGACCTGAGCCGAAGGCAGCTGCTTAACCAACTGAGCCACCCAGGCGTCCCTTCAAATGTTAATCTTATTCAGAAGAATTCTCACAGACACACCCAGAATAAAGCTTGGCCGTGGTCCAGGCACTCTGCGGCAAAGTCAAGCTGACAGATAAAATCAACCACACCTTTCCCTGTCCCGGTGTCCAAGCAACTACCGATGTCTTCAGATACACCCTAGTTTGCATTCCTTAGAGTTTTATATCAACAAATTCACACAGTATGCACTGTACCCTTTTTTGTCTGACTTTATCTATTTTTTTTCCCCAACGTAATTATTTCCCCCAAACTGTTGCATGCAGCAATGGTTCATTCCTGTTCATTGTTGTGTTGTTTTCTACCGTACAGGTGTACCACACTTTATCCGTTCATCAGTTGGTGAACCTACAGGGTTATCTGCAGTTTTTAAGTCTTACGGATAAAGCTGCCCTGAGCATTCATGCACAAGCCTTTGGACCATACACTTTTACTTGTCTTGAGTAAATCCTTAGATGTGGAATGGATGGATCGTGCAGTAGGTATATCTTTAACGTTTTCAAAAATGGCCTTACTCTTTTCTAAAGTGGGTGTACCATTTTACACTCCCACTGGCGGGTATGGAAGTTTCGGTTCTTTTAGAACCTTGCTAACCCTTGGTATGGGCAGTCCTTAATTTTGTCTGTTCTAACAGGTGTGTGCCGGTCTCTTGTTTTAGTTTCAATTTGCATTTTCCTGGTGGCTAACGATATTGAGCATCTTTTCATGAACTTATTTGTCATCTGTATATCATATTCGATGAAAGTGTCTATTCAAATATTTTAGCCATCTTTATTAAACTGTTTGTCTTTGATTTTTGAGAGTTCTTCACCTATTCTGGTAAAAGTATGTTATCAGATATATATAATTTGCAAGTGTTTTCTCACAGCTTGTGGTTCTCTCATCTCTTCATGGTGTCTTTTTCAGAGAAGAGGTTTTTGAGTTGATGAAGTTCAATTTAACGGTTTGTTCTTTCATGAATTTTGATTTCATTATTGTCTTGAAGAAATATCTGCCTAACCCAAAATAGCAAAATTCTTTTAATGCTTTCTTCCATAAGATTTATAGTTTCAGTTTCCATAATCTCTTTTGAGTTAATGTTTGCTCATGGCACAAAGTTATCATCAAAAAATTCTTTCTTATTTCATTTTTTGTGTAAGAAATATCTCATTCTTCTACTACAATTTGTTGAAAATTCTTGGGTCCCCAGCGGGGCTCAGTCAGTTAAGCATCGGACTGTTGATTTCAGCTCAGTGCATGATCTCAGGGTTGTGAGAATGAGCCCCGAGTCGGGCTCCGCACTCAGTGCAGAGCCTGCTTGAGATTCTCTCTCTCCTTCTACCCCTCCCCACCATTCACTCACTTGCTCTCAAAAATAATTAAAATCTTTAGGGCGCCTGGGTGGCTCAGTGGGTTAAGCCGCTGCCTTCGGCTCAGGTCATGATCTCAGGGTTCTGGGATCGAGTCCCGCATCGGGCTCTCTGCTCAGCAAGGAGCCTGCTTCTCTCTCTCTCCCTCTCTCTGCCTACTTGTGATCTCTCTCTGTCAAATAAATAAATAAAAATCTTTAATAATATAATTAAAATCTTTAAAACAGAAAAAGGAAGAAAAGACTATTCTTTCTTCAAGGAATTACCTTGCACCTTTGTTGAAAATCAGTTGTCCATGTTTATTTCTGGATTTTCTGGTCTGTTATGTTGGCCTGTTTTTCTGTCTGCATGCCAATATGACTGTCTGGATTACTGCTGCTTTTAGTAGTAATGTTAGTGCTAATCCTGAGACTTTGGTTTTCATTTTCAAAGATTTTTGGCTAATTAAGATCCTTTGCATTTCAATATAAATTTTCGAATAAGTCTGTCATTGCTACAAAAAAATACTTTAGGAATTTTAACTAGTATTACATCGAATAGAGATCAGTTTGGGGAGACCTGGTATTTGACAATTGTGTCTTCCAACCTATGAACCTAATATATCTCTTCTTGTATTTAGGATTTCCCTAATTTCTCTCAGCAATGTCTTGTATTTCTCAGTGTGTAGTCATGCCACGTTTTTTGTTAGATTTATTCCTAGGAATTTCATATTTTTTAATATTGTAAATAATACATTAAAAATATCAGTTCTTAATCATTTTGCTGTTATTATAGAGATCCAAATGATTTTTGTACATTGACCTCGTATCTTGGGGCCTTACTACTCCCAATCATGAGTTCTAGGACCTTCTTTGTAGATTGCATTGGGTTTTCTACCTAGATTATCATGTGGTCTGTGAATAAGGACAGTTTGACTTCCTCCTTTCTAATTTGGATGCCCTTCCTTCCTTCCTTCCCTCCCCGGCCCATTGTCTCTGTCTCTATTAGATCCTCCAACACAATGTTGAGCAGAAATTGGTGAGAACTCTGTTTTCTCGTTACTTAGGTGGTTCTTGCCTGAGCCACGGGTGGTTTCTTCACACGCATGTGCTCCTCAGTATTCAGTGGTATCCCATGTGGGGATCCCCTGTGGATAACAACGGCTCCCCTCTGTGCAACTCTCATCCTCTGTACTTCATTTTGAGAACTGTAGGGCTGGTCTCCACAACCTCTCAAGTCTGTCTCCTGACCTCCAGGATTCTGCAGGACTCGGCTCAGTCCCTCCTCCCTGCGCTGCCATTATAAACTCTCCCCAGGCAGTAGGATTCGGTGGTTTGAGAGCTCACTTTGTTTTTTCCCTGTCTTTCCGGGATCACTGTCCTTCTATGCCTGATGTACAGTGTTTTACAATCTCGTTTCCTATATTTTGTCTTTTTAAAAATTGTTTCAAGTGAGATGGTTAGTGAGTCTTCCTTCTTCCTCAAGAAGTTAAGTATATATTGATAAGTCAGTAACTACAATGTTTACAGTAGAAAAAGAACAGTTGCTAGTTCCCACATCCCCAGTACTTGACCCCTAGAATCAATCACTTGAAAGGTTTCGAGCTGTTTCTTCTGGAACTTAACTCTGTACTTCTACTTGTGTGTTTATATTGCTTTTTCAATTTTTCAATTTTAGGCTTTGGCTCTTTATCCCCCATCCTGCCAGTAACATTCCCACACATGCATGCTTCTCTTCCCCACTCCCACCTCCTAATTAAAGTATGTCATAATTTTGGTGACATATAAAATGGGTTTTATATTACTATAACCCCAGAAATCCTGCTTACAGTTAAGCCAGAGAGGGTAACAAAATTAAAATTTTCTTTTTACAACATATTTCTTTTTCCTGGAGTTTAAGGCCAAACCTGCCCCAGCACCAGGTCATCTAGAAAGTTCTACAAGAGTATATACTCAGTACTTCTGGACTCTGACTTGGATCTGAATTGGAATGTTCAGCCTGGAAACTAGAAAAAGTATTTTTAAGATCCAGCCCCCAAGATGGCGGAGAAGTAGCAGCTGAGACGACATCAGGTAGCAGGAGATCAGCTAGATAGCTTATCAAAACATTGCGAACACCTACAAATCCAACGGGAGATCGAAGAGAGGAAGAACAGCAATTCTGGAAACAGAAAATTGGCCACTTTCTGGAAGGTAGGACCGGCGGAGAAGTGAATCAAAAGCGATGGGAGGATAGACCGTGGGGGAGGGGCCGGCTCGCGGCAAGCGGCAGAGCCACGGAGCACTAAATCGGGACTTTTAAAAGTCTGCTCCACGGAGGGACATCGCTCCAGAGGCTACACCGGGGTGAAGCCCACACGGGGTCAGCGTGGCCCCAGGTCCCGCAGGGTCACAGAAGGATCGGGGGTGTCTGAGTGTCGCAGAGCTCGCAGGTATCGGAGCGGGAAGCTGGCCACAGAGACAGAGCCGAGGAGTGAGCTCTCAGCTCGGGGTTACCTTGAACCGGTCGCAGGCTGGGTGAGCTCAGAGCATGGCCAGAGGCGAGGGAGATGGGAGTAGCTGGGGCTTTTCTCTGAGGAGTGGAGCCCCGAATCTCAGCTCTTCCGGGCCGGAGACTAGGAGGCCGCCATCTTCATTCCCGTCCTCTGGACTCTACGGAAAGCGCTCAGGGAACAAAAGCTCCCGAAAGCGAAACCGAGCGGATTACTTAGCCCGGCCCCTGGGAAGGGCGGTGCAGCTCTGCCTCAGGCAAAGACACTTGAGAATCACTACAACAGGCCCCTCCCCCAGAAGATCAAAAGAAATCCAGTCAAGACCAAGTTCACTTAACAAGGAGAGCAGCGAAACTCCAGAGGAGGAGAAAGCAAAGCGTGGAATTCATGGCTTTCTCCCCATGATTCTTTAGTCTTGCAGTTAACTCAATTTTTTCATTAAAGGGCATTTTCCTAGGGTCTTAGCCACCCTTTTAGTATTTTATTTGCTCCTTCATATAATCTTATCTGGAAAAAATGACAAGGCAGAAAAACTCACCACAAAAAAAAAAGAACAAGAGACAGTACCAAAGACTAGGGACCTAATCAATACAGACATTGGGAATATGTCAGATCTAGAGTTCAGAATGACAATTCTCAAGGTTCTAGCCGGGCTTGAAAAAGGCATAGAAGATATTAGAGAAACCCTCTCTGGAGATATAAAAGCCCTTTCTGGAGAAATAAAAGAGCTAAAATCTAACCAAGTTGAAATAAAAAAAGCTATTAGTGAGGT
>PISX010007611.1:34167-87889 GCA_004024625.1 Mellivora capensis | reverse complement strand
TACACCTGCTAGCACGTTGTCCTTTTATATTTGCGCAGATGTCATTTTTCAGCTAAGTATTATCAGGGGCTTTCCGTCCATTCTGTTTTCTTTCCTCCGTGGTACTCCATATTGTTTTAGAAACCTAGGTTAATTCAAATTAAACCAGTACAGACACAGGTATTTTTCAGAGCGGGAAATTGAGGCTTCAATAGGAAAGTGTCCCCTGCTTACCTGTTGTACATGGCACGCCTGAACCTGGCTGACGTCAAACCAGAATGTAGTACCACCCAAAAGGCGACAGAAAAACCTTAAGGAAAAAAAAAAAAAAAGATCCAGAGAGCCATTAGGAATACCATCCTCTTTCATTCTTGAGCAGTTGTTTTCAGGAAATTTTTTTTTTTTTGACTCATGGGTATTTATTTAACTCTGTGGATTATAATCTATTACTATTTATTTTGCTATTCAAATTGCTTGGGGGGGAATCCTTTTTAAAATATGAGCTAATAGAATTGGGAGCTGAGATAGGGACCTGTAGTTACTTAGTTTTCCACTCTACCTTTTCTTCTCTTTGAAGGTCCTCGGGATGGGCTTGGGCTCAGCGGAGAAGAGAACTAGTGGCCCCCGAGGCCACTGGTACAGAGAGAATGGCAGCTTGGGGATGCCGCCGGCACAGGCGGCAGTCCGACTCGGGGCGAAGACCGCTTTGTCCACGTGTGCAGAGCTTACCTTCTCCTGTAAAAATCTGAGCACTAGATGACCGTTCAGATCTTCTTCATTTTCTGAGCAATCTGGTGTGGAAAAATTGAGAATTTGTGTCTTCCTCTGAGGTTTAGAGAGGGTTTTACCTGCAGCATCTAGATTAGCAGGTGGGCACTTGAGAGCTTATGAGAGCAGAGGATCCTAGGTTAGTCATCTCAGTATAGCCATGTGTGAAATACTCAACTGGAAAACGCTTCTCTCTCGCCTCTGAAATAAAACTGTTTCTTTTACGGTGACAGATACAAGATATTCAGGGTTGATTGCACACCTGAGTCCGTGGAGCGGTCTGGAGCAGTGGCCATGCCCCTTATAATAGCAGCCCTTATTGAGGGCCCTGGCACTTCTCCCCCCAAAACAGAGAGTGGATTTATGATAAGGGCTTAGCCGGAGAAGAGTCTTGGTCATCATCATGAAAGGAGAGATGAAATGAAGGGGAGAGGGAGAGAGGGGAACAGCAGAGCCTCTAAGAACAAATGGGGGGGGGTGGTGGATTACAGTTAGAGAATGGGATGGAGCCAACTTACAGGGAGAAGGTGGAGAAAAAGGCAGAGTGGGAAAAGTAACTCTAGGATGAAGACAGGGAGGACTGTGATTCTTATCGCGGCTGCTCAGTCCCCTGGCTGTCCTGTGGCACTGCGATTCTTCTCCCAGGTCCGGGCCTTGCCACCTGCTTTGCCCTGTGGTTCGACTTCTGACATCATTAGCTCCCTGGGCCCCGAAGGGGAAGTGTGAGGACAGATGCAGTGAATTAAATGAGCACAGCCTAGGAGCCCTGAGGGAACAGTGCTGCTGCCCCATCTTCCTCCGCCCCTGGCCTTCCTCCCTTTTTATTTTACCTGATGGAGTCACAAGCCCCAGAGGGGGCTCCTTCGTGCCATGGGGCTGGCTGAGAAGTGGAATTCATTGTCTTGGAGCAAACCTTGGAAATCCCTCACCACAGAAGAAATGATCTGGAACAGTCACCCTACCCCTTGCCCAGGAGGCACCTGTTTGGATTTGTGTTGTGGGACATAAGCTGTAACTCCTTAACATGATGGCTTAATGATCAAGCCAGTCCTGGGGCGCTGTCCCATGGGGGCACCTCACTGAGGCCCGTTGACCGTGGTACCATCACATCCTTCGTGAAGTAGTCCTTAGGTGTTATGCGATGATAGGAGTTCTTCGTCACAGGTGGGGAAACCGCAGGTGTGAGGATGTCACGTGACTCTTGCTGTGCCCTGTTAGTGTCTTTTTAGAGGAGCTGAAATTAGGAACAAGGTCTCCTGAATCCTCTCCTGAGTCTTCTGGTCCACGGTTGTTGTTGTTTTTAAAAACAATACATCATAAAACCTTACTTGTTTCTGAATTCCCAGATTTGGTTTTGGCGTGAAGGGGCAAAGAAAACGAGCAGGCCTCGGATGGAGGTGATTGGCACAGAGGGAAAGAAGCCTGTCACGGAGGTTTTTGTGGTTGTAGAGTTACGCAGCCCCTGCTTTTGCTGGTAATGGAGCTGAGCAAGGGGCCTGCAGCTACCCCCAGGCCTGGCTGCTGGCCCGAGTGGGAGGCCCCAGAATTATTTTTAGCCTCAGGGCCTTGGAAGCAGGTGTGGTCCAGGCTTGAAGGTGTGGTCCACGCCTGGAATGTGTTCAAGTCTTGTTGTGCCTGTCTGATTAGTACCTCGGAATAGTGACCAGGCTGCCGTATATACTTGGTTAAAAGAATCTGTGCTTTTCCAGGGAGAGGAATGAGAGTCGTCCTGAGTTTCATTTGTGATGCATCAAGCGAGTTTATTTTGGAAACTATAAATTGAAATACATCTTTAAGAGTGTCAAGGAATATATTAATTTTAAAAAGAAAACTAGCTATAAATTATTTGTGTACAGAAGAAACCTCTTGTGTTAAGAGTCCTACCCCAACTGCCCGACTGAAAGTCCAGGTTTATAGTCTTAAGTGTGTGATTTAAAATTTAATTTTTCCTGTCTCCCCCCCCCCATTATTGTTATTGAAAATAATTCTTTGTAAGTTCTTTTGTGAAGCAGATGCAGCTTTTACCTTGAGGGTAAACATCAGTTTTCCTGTATTGTGTTTGCTCATCTTTTTACCTTGTTCCAACCCATGCTTTTCTTAGTCTTAATAAGGAGCAATGTACAGGACTGCTGTGTGGCTACATTAGTGGCTCTGAGTCTGTGTCTTGTCCTTTCTCTGAGACTTTTTTGTACTTCCCAAGACTGTGGAGAAGAATATAATAAGTATTACCTTTAATTACCCAGTGAAACTATTGTGACATTTTGAATGTACCCATTCTATGTGCATGAATGTGTGTAGCTATTGGAGGTTCCACTTTACTTCCTGTTTTGTGACTTGATTTTATTCTCTTCATGTATCGTGACCATCTTGCATTGTCAAGAGGTGCGCTTTTACGCCGTGATTTACAAATGCTGCATGGTACTGCGTTGCAGGATTTATTACGATCTGTAAGTTACTTAACTTCCCTTCTGTTGCACAGGTAGGCTTTGCCTGTATTCTCATGTGTCTTTTAATTGAAAGGTGAAGCAGTTTCTAGGAAGTCACTTTGAAAACATCCTTATAAGCCATTTTGAAATTATCTTTGGGAGAATATAGTTTGGCATTCTGGTTTTACTTATTTTAGTATGAAGAGACATTAGTATGAAGGTAACATTCCAGAATATTTTACAAACGGGCTTGAGTGGGAGTGATGGAAGGTGTGGTGTTGATGGTTTCTGATTGTTCTCCATTGCTTGTTCCTATAGCCTTCTGATCTTCTTTGGAAAAATTAAATTATATCCTCTTTTCCACTAGACTGTGTTCCAAATTGTCCATATGTCTTTCCTGGTCATAATATTATTAGTAATTTCACACTTTGTCAGGAAAGTACACCTTTCTTTCATGTAGTGGAATTTTGTTGTATTGGGGGTAGAGTGGGTAAAAGTGGCACATGGATAAAGGTTATAAGCTCACATTAGTGTTACCAACCCCTGGAGTACAGTAATCTAATTTACAGAGTCCTTGTGGTTAAGTATTTGATATGCCGTCTGACAAGGAGAACTCCTTGGACGTATTTAACATTTTTAAATTTAAAGATCCCTTAAACTGCTCCCTTCTTGTTCAGATGTGTTCAAACACACATCTTGTTTAACCTGTCTTTGACATTTGACTATGTTCTATGCTACATTTGCTACCTTCTGCATTCTGTGCTATAAAACCAAGATTCCATTAGGTAGAACACATTTGTAGAGTTAGAAGAATTATATTAAATTGATATTAATAGTAATCTTATTACAGTCATTTCATACAGAACCTTCTTTTTATTCATTTGCCAAGGAATGCACTAATACAGGAACCTCAGCTTCTCCCTCTGTGGTTTTAAGAACAAACTATACTGAATTTGTGTGTGTGCATTTCTCACTGAAGTTAAATGCTTGAATGTCTGGAAATGCTTCATTTCGGAAAGAGAGAACTGTCATTCTGAAGAAGGGTGTTGCACCTGCCATGTCCTCCATTAGCACTCGCCTGGTTCCGCATTACCTTGGCCAGCACTGTCTTCCCTGGCCTCAGTCCTCTGATGTAGAGAGCCACAGTCTTGCTGGTGTCCACATAGCTCACTCTCCCCTCCTCCTGAATTGCACTTAACCGTCATCTCTGACTACTTGGTTTAAAACTGCAGCTAACCACCGCAGCTCTCCGTCTTCCTTCCCTGCTTTGCTTTTGCTGCATAGCACTTGCCACCATCTGTCCCTACAGCCTGTTGTGTTGTTGCTGTTTGTTGTGTCACCCGTCGCTGAATTAGAAGCCCTGGAGAACAGGAGTCCTCACCTAGCTCATTTTTGCTGCATTTCTCCGGCAGTGTCTAGCACTTACAAGGTGCCCAACAACTATTTGTTAGTTGAGTGAATGCGTTACAGTAGGCCTGACAGGTGCCCAGGTAGACCAAGATGTATATGTTAGTCCCCATCTGACCTCTGTTTGGTTTGGTGTGAATCTTTCCTCTCCTGCCTCCAGCCCACCTTTATTGCGAATACCTTTCTAGAACATTCTCTTGACTCTTGGTTTACGCCAGCCACTGGCCACTTTTTCTCTTATCCACAGACTTCATCCAAGGATCTTTCCATTCCCCTTCCCTTAAGACCACCTCCTATCCAGGTTCCTCCCCTAGGTAGTGGAGTCCTTAGTTGAACTAAGGTGCCTGGAAAAAGCATTGCATGTTAGAGGGGTAAGTCAGGGAGCTCTGGGTGCAAGGAGTAGGTCTGGAATAGGCACATGGGGTGGTGGGAGGAGGGGAGGAGGAGGGGAACTCTGATGGATCAGGGGAGGCCAAGCTAGTGAGACAGACATGTGAGCATAAACAGGAAGCAGTGCTTCGAAGGCTCCGGGTGAGCCAGCACCAAGAGTGCAGCGCTCCTCCTGAGCAGAAAGTTGGTGAGGCCTTCTCTCTGACCCGGACTGTACCCGGGCCAGCCTGTGTCTGAAGCAAAGACAGTATATTTAGTCCTTGAAGCACGGCTGCTTCTCTAGTCTTCATCCGTGGGTCCCTGAGGTCTCTCAGCAGTGGGGGGAGAGGGCTGGGGTTTTATGGTGCCAACAAGTGCTGTCTGCATGTCCAGTGCTGTCTGGACACTTGTGCGTCGTCTGCCCCATTATTGCCACCACTTGCCAAAATGTGTCCTCTGTGTTGGGGTAAGAAAATATGGTCAAGAAGTTAATAGGCAACTGAAAATACATTAAGTTCATATAGTCTTCTCGGCTTTGGTGAGGGTGGTTTTGTTTTTTGGTTTTTTGTTTGTTTGTTTTGGTTTGATTTTTTTACTGAATGTGTTTTACCAAATACCAGACTTCAGATTTTTTGTTAGGGTTTACTCACAGCATATGAGGTAAAGTTGCTTTAATCAGTGTAGATGGTCAGAGTCAAAGATTTCTTGCTTGTTTCCAGACATGATAACCTGCTTTTTTCCCTTTTGATTTGGTCAGTTTTCTCTTATTGAAAATCTATGTTTGGGACGCCTGGGTGGCTCAGTTGGTTAAGCGGCTGCCTTCGGCTCAGGTCATGATCCCAGCGTCCTGGGATCGAGTCCCACATCAGGCTCCTTGCTCGGCAGAGAGCCTGCTTCTCCCTCTGCCTCTGCCTGCCACTCTGTCTGCCTGTGCTTGCTCGCTCGCTCTCTCCCTCTCTCTCTGACAAATAAATAAATTTTTAAAAAATTAAAAAAAAAAAAAAAGAAAATCTATGTTTAAGGCTCTGCCGAAAGGCTATTTAGTGTATCTTGTTGTCTAGTTCTTTAGTTTTATGGGAGGAAAAAAAATTTTAAGACTGGGTTGTAGTTTAATAAAAGCAAACTTCTTGCCCGATTATATCCTGTCCATAAATTCTCTGAGAATTTGAACTTGAGCTCATGCCCAACCAAATAAAGCTCAGTCACTCTCCTTGCTGAGCAGGCGGTTTAAGCACCCCATAGCTGTAAGATCCTTTTCCTTCTGAGAATTTCTTTGTGAAGGAAGTGTTTAAAATGGCAGTGTGCCACTCTGAGAGGCAGCCGCTGCATCGCCATGGGTCCCACCTATCAGGCCAGCAGTCCTCCCTTACCCGCCCGCTGCAGCCCTGGCCACAGGGCCTGGTGACAGATGAGCTGTTGCCATTGGCAGAAAATAACCCATGGGTAGGTAGAAGGGGGGAACTTGTGTGTGGGAGAGGTTCTCACCTTTTTTCTGGTGGGATATATGAAGTGTCAGTGTGACTGACCTGGAAGCCAGGATCTTGCCCGGGCAGTTGAAAAAAATAACACCTCCCCTGAGAATAGGAGGGAGATGCTCAATGGAATCACTTAAAAACAACCATTAAGAAATTTTCTATTTGGGCACTAGCTTTAAGGCTATGTTATGAGTAGGAAAGAAAATCAAAAGAAAAAAAATTGTCCTTATAGCTAATTGCTTTAGAGGCCAATATTGGTTTTTGTATAGTCAGACTACATTCTTTAATTTTTTAAAAAAAGATTTTATTTATTTATTTATTTGTCAGAGCACACAAGTAGGCAGAGAGGCAGGGAGAGGCAGGCTCCCTGCTGAGCAGAGAGCCCGATGTGGGACTTGATTCCAGGACCCTGGGATCATGACCTGAGCATGATCAGGCAGTGGCTTAACCCACTGAGCCACCCAGGCGCCCCCGTATGTTGTTCCTTTAATGAAAACAAATTCCACTTGCTCATCTTTATTAAAATAGTGTTCGGCTTAAGGTCCTCTGACATAACTAATTCAGTGGTATATTTCCTTTCATTGAGACTCTGTAGAGTAGAGTGAATTTCAGTAAATAAAACTCCACTGATTTCCATGATAAAATCATAGATAAATTTCCACAGGTAACCAAATGAAATCTAAAACATGAAATAAATTATGCATAAACTTAAAAACTGTATATTAAAGGGAAAGATTCCCATATAATTTATGTTAATATTAAATATTAAAATCTAAAAGAAATTGGTAAATACAAAATATACCAAAATTAGCATTTCTTTTTTTTTTTTAATTTTTATTTTTTTATAAACAATTTTTTATCCCAAGGGGTACATGTCTGTGAATCGCCAGGTTTACACACTTCACAGCACTAACCATAGCACATACCCTCCCCAATGTCCATTACCCCACCTACCTTTCCCGACCCCCTCCCCCCAGCAACCCTCAGTTTGTTTTGTGAGATTAAGAGTCACTTATGGTTTGTCTCCCTTCTTAAGGGGCTTTGCCCATTTTTTCACTGACCTGTATAGTCATTTTGTTATACTAAAAATGTTTCCACAGCTTATCTCTTTCCCTTCATAAATAAAGTTATTTATTTATTTATTTTTGAAAGATTTTATTTATTTGAGAGAGAGCATGAGAGGGGAGAAGGTCAGAGGGAGAAGCAGACTCCCCATGGAGCTGGGAGCCTGATGCAGGACTCTATCCTGGGACTCTGGGATCATGACCTGAGCCAAAGGCAGTTGCTTAACCAACTGAGCTACCTAGGCGCCCTAGTTTTTTAAAACATTTATTTCTGAAAGTGGGAAACTTTGCAAATATTTTTTTAGTGGCCCTGGTTCAGGTTACTAGTCTTTGGTCTGAAAAATACTGATTTCTTGACTTCTTTTTAGAGAAATAGAAAACTTCACTATATGCATAGAAAAGGGTTCTTTAGTTGTCTTCTTTTTTCTTTTCTTTTATTTTCAGTGTTCCAAAATTCATTGTTTGTGCACCACACCCACTGCTCCATGCAGTACGTGCCCTCCATAATACCTACCATCAGGCTTACTGCCCCCTCCCCTCCAAAACCCTCAGTTTGTTTCTCAGAGTTCAGTCTCTCATGGTTTGTCTCCCCCTCCAATTTCCCCCAACTCACTTCTCCTCTCCATCTCCCAGTGTCTTCCGTGTTATTCCTTATGCTGCACAAATAAGCGAAACCATATGATAATTGACCCTCTCTGCTTGACTTATTTCACTCAGCATAATCTCTTCCAGTCCTGTCCATGTTTATACAAAAGTTGTGTATTCATCCTTTTTAATGGTGGGGTAATATTCCATTGTATAGATGGACCATATCTTCTTTATCCATTCGTCCTTTGAAGGGCATCTTGGTTCTTTCCACAGTTTGACGACTGTGGCCATTGCTGCTACGAGCATTGGGGTACAGGTGGCCCTTCTTTTCACTCCATCTGTATCTTTGGGCAAAGACCCAGTACTGCAATTGTAGGGTCATAGGTAGCTCTATTTTTAATTTTTTGAGGAATCTCCACACTGTTCTCCAGAGTGGCTGCACCAACTTGCATTCCCACCAAGAGTGTAAGAGGGTTCCCCTTTCTCCACATCCTCTCCAACGCTTTTTGCTTATTGTCTTGTTGATTTTGGCCACTCTAACTGGTGTCATTGTGGTTTTGATTTGAATCTCCCTGATGGCTAATGATGATGAACATTTTTTCATGTGTCTTAGCCATTTGTATGTCTTCTTTGAAGAAGTGTCTGTTCATGTCTTCTGCCCATTTTTTGACGTGATTATCTGTTTTTCTGAGTGTTGAGTTTGAGGAGTTCTTTATAGATCTTGGATATCAGCCCTTTGTCTGTAGTGTGATTTGCGAATATCTTCTTCCATTCTGTGGGTTGCCTCTTTGTTTTGTTGACTGTTTCCTTTGCTGTGCAGAAGCTTTTGATCTTGATGAAGTCCCAAAAGTTCATTTTCGCTTTTGTTTCCTTTGCCTTTGGAGACATGTCTTAAAAGAAGTTGCTGTGGCCGATGTCGAAGAGGTTACTTCTTAATTTCTCTAGGATTTTGATAGATTCCTGCCTCACATTGAGGTCTTTTATTCGAGTTTATTTTTGTTGTCTTCTGAAGGGCCTACTGCCACCCAGATTTCCTTGATGGTAGATTGGAGGATCCCGTCAATCTCCTCAAAAGAGTCTTCCAGCTGCTCTGGCCACCTGTCCCATCTCCTGGGTGTCCGGTGGCAGGGAGCAGGGCGTGCAGGGCTCCTCACCGTGGTCCCCAGCCAGCCAAGAGAGCAATGAGAAAAAATCACACTATAGTGTTTTAAGTGAAAGAATAAGCAGGATGCACAACAAGTGTATATACTGTGTAACCAGTTGAACAAAGGGGAAAAGGAGAAAGACTACATATTTGTATCTTATTCTGTATTCATTAAAAAAAAAAATCTTTGGATGAAATCAGAAGAAATTATTCACTGTGGTTTCCACTACAGGGCAGGGGGAGGACCTGGGCAGATGGGACCAGGGTAGGAGAAGGATTTTCAGTGCTTTCCTGGTTTTCACTTACTATATTTGTTGGGAGTTTTAGTATCATGGCAAATTTTAATAGCTTTGTTGATGTAACAAACATACAATAAACTGTACATATTCATGGTATGTATACATTTTATACCTTTTTCTGTACCAGTGAATTTGTTATCTATTAAAAATGGATAGAAAAGGGGCTCCTGGCTAGCTCAGTCAGTGGAGTGTGTGATTCTTTTTTTTTTTTTTAAGATTTTTATTTATTTATTTGACAGAGACAGAGGGTACACAAGCAGGGGGAGTGGGAGAGGGAGAAGCAGGCATCCTGCTGAGCAGGGAGCCCGATGCAGGGCTCAATCCCAGGACGCTGGCATCATGACCTGAGCCAAAGGCAGACGTTTAACGACTGAGTCACCCAGGCATCTCTGGAGAGTGTGATTCTTGATCTTGGGGTGATGAGTTTGAGCCCCACGTTGGATGTGGAGATTCCTTTTATCTTTTGAGATTTTATTTTTTAAGTAAAGAAAACAGTTAAAACTTTAAAAATTGTTTAAGTAAATTGATAAATAGTAATGCTGGGTGTGCCCTGGATTTTGTAGTATGCATTTGGGCCCTTACGGTTCAATCTAAGAATGTTTATTCCTTTTGACTTGTAGAAATTTGGGGTAAGATTAGCTTCGTGGTTTTGCCGACAATAGAAATGTTCTCTTGTCATCTTTTAAATCCTACCTGATGCAAAAGTTTTCAAAAACAAAACTGTCACAGACATACTTCCGATCTCAGGGTATTGACATTCTTCAGAATAAACAGTGAATGCCCAGAAATTTTTAAATTAGAGTTGTAGCCTAGGATGAGGACTTAACCAAAATTCTGTAGCTTTAAATAAATAAGGCTTAAGGCTATTGTTCTCCTACTCCCCTCACCCCCTTGGCAGGGCTCTGCCTCTCTCATAATCGATTTGGGACTACGGAACATCAGAGTTTGGGCATAAAGTTATAACAGGAGGGCTCCAGCTGGCCTCAGTATGACATGAAGGGCTGTAACTTTATCCTCATTTCACATCCAGTGCTTTGCTTCACTTGCATCCTTGCATTAGGGTCACCTTGCCCAGATCTTTTCTTGGTCCGGGGAAGGGTCTTTTTGTATCTGGAAGTCCTGACTCTGGTTCTCTGGGTAAGAATGTCCGTTTTCTGCCCAGTAGAGCTTTGCTGTAGCCTATCTTTGGTTTCGGTGATTTGGGCTTAGGAGATTTGGCTGAAGGGAAGCAAAGATGAGAACTTTCTAATTCAACTTTGCATGTTTGCTGTCTTCTCCCTCCTTTTGTCCCTTGATCTGCTAACCCAGATAACTGCTTTGTCCCATCCGGATTTTATCATCGAGAGGAGCCAATCAGACTCCGATACTCAGTGCCATTGTTGGAATCAACTTGCTCCTATTCTCAGATTTCCACTTTCTGTGCCACCAGGGCACCCTCATGGACAAGTTGAGCCATTCTTTCTCAGTCCAGTTTCATTATGGGAACGGGTACTTGGGGAAAACAGGGTAACTCAGTAGTGGGAGCCCTGGTTTGGGGATCAGACAGTCTGAGTACAGGACCTCACTCTGCTGTGAACTGTCACTGAGCCGTGGGGACTCGGTTCGAAGCTGCATCCTTGTAGGCGCTCTGCCGGAGTATCTTCGTTGGTTCACTGTACAGATTCTTTTAGTTTCTTCAGTTGAAGATAGAGATGATTTTTGTACCTCGTTGCCAGTCAGCTATACTAAAAATACATTAATACAATGAAGACAAGAAATGGCCAAGCGGTGTATTCTGTGGAGCTGACTTGTAAGGTGCGGGGGCGGGAGAGAGGATTTCTCAGGGGCCTTCTAACTCTGTGTTTGTCTGGCTCTGACGGAGAAGGAGGGCACGGTGGGTGAAGCTGGATTATACAGGAGGGTGGAATTGCCCCTGTGTTTATCTGCTGAATGAGGTCTTGTAGATTCCAGATTCAAGGCAGTTCTGGCCACCACTGGGATCTTTAGAGCCGTTTCCCTCCTTTTTCTACATAAGTAGTTGCATTTTTACTGCCTTTGGGTAACTTTGATAATTTTGTTCTCCGAACAGACTTTGTGAGGAGACAAGGCCTGTATTGTAGCTACATTTTATAGATGAGGAGCACATGGGCCAGAGATGTTACATGATTTTCCAGAGTTAAGTAACAAGTGGCAGGGCCACTCCTCTTAGTATCCTCTCTGTACTTCTCCCTGCTTCAGCTCTTCATCTGTAAGTCTGACATTAGGGGAACAGGATCCAGTGATGTTTGAGGGTTTTACTATCCTGATCAGAAATCCGTTAACTGGGTATTTATTCAGTATCTTAAATCATTTGTGGAGGATTTTCCCAACAACAGCATGAATTGAGTATCTTCTCTGCAAAGCACTATGGAGATAGGTAAAACCTCTGCCATTGCATAGTTCCCTTGTAGAAGGTGAACGCCAGCAGTGGGCTTCTAGTGAGTGGTAGCAGAGGGTGGCTTGTGAGCAGAGATGGGCCAGGGAGCTAGGGGTCTGACAGTGTTGAAGGCCAGGGTGAGAGCCGAGCTCTGGGCACAAAACTGCCAACAGTGTCCGTGAGGAGGTGGTTAGTTGTGGGAGTTTGGCAAGAAGAGGAAAGCACTGGGTCAGGTACTAAGGGTTCTGCGTATTTGCTGTGTGGTTGTTGACCTGGTGCCCCAGGTGAAGATGTGAGAGTTTCTAAGGCCGAGAGTCAGTGATTCACTGAAGAATGAGGTGCAAGAAAATGAGGGGTAAGCCTGTGAAGGGTCAAGGAACTGGGGCAATGGACTGACCAGGGCCATAGCTGTGAGACTGCCTTGGTTGGAGCTGGGTACATCCCAGGCCTCCAGCAGTGAGTTCAGCAGTTGGTATTACAGGAATATCGGCCATTTTTGCTCCTTCTCTTCCTTAAAAGGCAGCTGGAATGTATGGAAAGTTTTCGCAAGGGCCATTTACAGGGGCTGCTGTGGTGCCTGGTGCATGTGTGTGAGTGCGCGTGTGTTCACATGCCGTTCTCAGGCCATCAGAAAAGTTTTTTTGTCTTGAAAGTGTGGACTTGCTTACCTGGTTGTATTGTAGACTGTTGTTGTTCTGTGCTCTTTTTAAGAAATAAGCAAATAAAATGGAGGAACCCCATTTGGGAAAAAAATGTTACTTCAAGCAGCTTTTTATAGCTCTGTCAGTCTCATACTACAAGCATGTAGCTCTGGGCCCCAGGTCACTATAATTCATGACTGTGTCTTCTCTTGTCTTCTTTGAGTTTTTATGTTTTGATGTAAAAGTGAATTATCATCAGTAGGTTTTCCGAAGCCATGCCTGTTTGTTCTTTTTGTTTGTTCAAGTGAAACAGTGCATCAAGTATGGAATTAGATTAATGGAGTAAATATTATGAATCAGATGCTCTCACTAATCTGATGCTCTTTCTTTTTTTTTGACCCTGTGTTTTGTTTTCTGTCTTCCTCTCTTCATGTAGGATTTTCAGCCCAGTGTAAAGCTGTTGGAGCGAGGAGCAAAGGTAAAGAATGATGTAATCCACTGGCCGCCCCAGAGCATCTTTTGTTGTGGATGGTTATTCCAGTCATCTCTTTATGAATCAAATGTGAGGGGCTGCTTTGTGGAGAGTGCTTTGCAAGAGCACATCAACGGGGAAAGAGAAAGGGACATTCACTTGGAGGGCTCTTGCTGAAAATGGGTTTAACTCTCCTTTTGCCAGTCACCACCAGCCTGACCTCATACATTTGTAGGACAATGGAGTGGCTGAGCCTTTGAGCACACCACCATTACATCATCGTGGCAAATTAAAGAAGGAGGTGGGAAAAGAAGACTTATTGTTGTCATGGCCCATGAGATGACTGGAACTCAAATTGTTACTGAGAGGTTGGTGGCTCTGCTGGAAAGTGGAACAGAGAAAGTGCTGCTAATTGATAGCCGGCCATTTGTGGAATACAATACATCCCACATTTTGGAAGCCATTAATATCAACTGCTCCAAGCTTATGAAGCGAAGGTTGCAACAGGACAAAGTGTTAATTACAGAGCTCATCCAGCATTCGGCAAAACAGAAGGTAAGTGCTTTCTTTCTTTCTTTTTAAAACAGACACCCTGAATGAGGAAGGATTTTAAAACAAAGTCTCGCTTTTAAGGGGAAAAGTAATTTGAGGAAGTTTTGGTTGCTTTTTAAACTTTGGTACCTTAGGGATATCTCAAAGTAATTTACTAACCACACAGTCACATTTAAGAATATTTCTAAACTATACAGAAAGGATAATTTATTTTAATTTGGTCAAGTGCTGTGTTTTCCTATTAATGGTTTGCTAAACTTTAAAAAAAATTTTAAACGCTAATAAGTAGTAACAGTTGATAACATGATATTAATTATTAGTAACTTGATATATGATAATTTATAGTACATGTATCAATAATTACTAAATATATTATTCTGTGTTATCTACAAATTTACTGAAAGGAAATCATTCCTATCAAGTGCCTTGGGAAGAAAATGGAAACTAGTTATATTAGAAGTGCTGTTTATTTGTGGGGAGGGAAGGTACCATTGTTCAGGATTTAGGGATGTAATTTATCTTCAAGGAAGGTTATTTTTGGGATTCCAAAATGTCATCCTTGTGATAGGTACAGCTATTTCTTTTCTTCAGAAATAAAAACGAGTTCATGTTTTAATTTTACTAAACAGCTGATTTGTTATGTAGAAACCTTTTAAAATGTTTCTTTAATTGAAGGATTGGTGGTTTATTTTGCATATTATTTTGTTTTATGAGTTTTAGCCTTGTATAGCATTTAAGGATTTTAAACCAAGGAGATTCAAGCACACCTACACAGAAATAGCATCAGTTTTGCTCTTAAAAGTTGATCTGTACAAGCATTTAAACCATTTGTATGCTAGGTTTATCCAGTCGCTTGACAGAGTGTCCTTTTTAGTCAGATTATCACCTGAAAGTGGTGGGTGGGGCCACTACTGGCCTCCAGGATTACTTTTGCAGCTTCCTTCCTAACAGCCTCCCCTTTGCCCCGCAGGTTGATATCGACTGTGGTCAGAGAGTTGTAGTTTACGACCAGAGCTCCCAAGATGTTGCCTCTCTGTCTTCAGACTGCTTTCTCACTGTACTTCTGGGTAAACTGGAGAAGAGCTTCAGCTCTGTTCACCTGCTTGCCGGTAAGGCTTGTGACAGACTTGTGCGAACTTCGGGATCTTGCAGAGCACTTGGGTAAGCAGCATTTCACAGGGAGCTCTGAGTACAGCAGGTCATCGAAGCTGCCAGTATCCTGGGGGAAGTGGACTTACTGATAGCTTCTGATGGACACACCTGTTCTGTTTCGCTTCAGGACTACCGTTCTTCCACAGTAGTCTGTGTGTTTGTCACTTAGCTCACATGCCTCTTCATTTGGGATTTATTTGTTAGCTAGAAATGTCACATAGATCTGTGGGCTGCTTCTCACGGGGATTTTTCCATTCATCTGGGGTCTCCAAACACGAAACACTCTACCTCTCAGCTCCTGCTCTTGGTTTCCCATTCCCTGTGTCAAGAACCAGACCAGTGTCATGGTGTCAAGCTCTTATGAAACAGAGTTATGGGGACTCCAACAGATCAGCTCCCCATTCTCAGACGTATTATGAGCAATGACGGGGAGAATGTGTATAAACTGTTTCTTCTAGTGATTAGGGAGACAGTTTAAAAACTCAATTGTGTATTATCATTTTGTTTTTACAACTGAAAAAGATCTCAGTTTGCAAAGACTAAGCAAATGATTTTATAAAGTACCTGGGAACAACTATTTTAAGAGCAAGTTCCATTTCACTGAATTCCAAAGCAGTGTTCATCCTTTGCTTGCCCTGTTTTGCAGATGTTACTAAAGCCCTTTCACTGACGTGGGCTCACCGGTGGGGAATACAGTGTGACAATGCACAGTGACCTTTAACACAAAGCTGCTGTGTCCTGCAGATTTTGCTACCAGTGAAGGCAAGAGGGCTTTTAAAAATGTGATCTAAGAAAACAAAATATAGTTGATACTGTCATTTTCACACCTCAGTCTCTTGTTGCAAGGAGGGTACCGTGAACTTGATGTCGTTGGCAGTTGATTTTAGAAGTGCAAATGTTTCAGTTTTCAGAGAATCGGATTAGATTAATCAGGTGTTGGTGTGTTAACACTTCATCTCTGTGAAGGTTCAGATAAGATTTCTGAGTCTCCAGTTCTCGCTCGTCAACTTTTGCTTCAGGTCTCAGAAAGCAGGCTTGGTTTCCTGTCTCTTTCTGATCATCTGCTGCCACACCTTTTGCTCGCGCTCTAATGCTTCCTGGTCTTTCTATTAGCATCCTGGGGAAAGCCAGCGCACCTAGAAGTTTTTGGAGTTCTGTGACTGAGAATTAGAGTATCAGGCTTGGTTTCTTGTTGATAGACGCGCTCTTTTCCTGGGAGTTTGCTGTGGTGAACACAACTTTTACTGGAGTTCTGCTGAACTGATCTGGTGAGTTTAAGAACTCCTTCCGTGCTTCTTCTACTAGGCACAGGGAGGACTTTACCTTGGCATGCCATTAATAGGACCAGGATTTTTCTTAAAGAGGATCCACCAAGATGTGCTTCACGGCAAAGTGACTGTCCCACCTCCCTCTTATTTGAGACACTTTCCCTGTGGGGGGCTCTGACTCGAGAGCACAGCCGAGCAGACACTCCCATAGGAGTGAGCTCCTGCTGAGTTTCTAGCACAGGGGGTGTAGTTCCTTGAATACTCTTTCCCCGCTTTACCGAAGAGCACTCCTTAGTTCCCTGGGAAGGGTCTTACCAGCCCTGCGTCCGTTTGGGAGGAACACTCCTTGGACAAGGAGGAGCCAGCTTTCGGTCTGATGGGCTAGATTGGGCCGGCAGTAGATTGACACGTGGGGTGACACACGGAGTCAGAACACCCTGACATTCCCCAGTTGTACAGGAAGTGCTTCCTAGGTTGCCTGGGTCTGAACCAGAGTCCATCCTGGCAGCACCAGGAGCCACACTGAAGGTACTGATGGCACCATATCCTGGTCCACACCCCAGAATCCTGTGTATCTTTTAGTTTAGGAGGTGGCTTCAGGGACTAAATCGAATTGCCTTGTTTGGGAGTTTCCGAGCAGCCAGATCTCTTACGATACCTAAGTGAGGGTTCTGGGTGGTTGAAGGCCTCCCAGCCACCCAGAAGCCCCTGACCAACTGGAAATTCCCTGGGTTAGTGAGTCTGCTCCTTGGAGTAGACAGAAGAGCGGTAAGTGGAAGAGAATGTCAGGGAAGCTCCCCTGTCTGTTCTTGGCAGCCCGTTTTGTTGTCAGGGTCCAGCTCTCGGGATGTTCCAGGGTTGTGGACATAATGACGGATGCTTCTTCAGTATTTTGTGGGGGGCGGGAAATAACTGGAAAAGCCCATAGGCTTCTCACAGGTGCTACAGACAGTGACAGGGAAACTGGAGACTGCTTCCCCTCCCGACTGCCCCTGTTGCTCTCAGCAGTTGGAGATGGTGGTCAGCCTCAGAGAGATGCGGTGATTTCTTCGAGGTGCTTTCTTCATCGGTTTAGAGCTGTCAGCTACTCTGAGATTATTTGGGAAGAAAGTATCATATGTGAGATGGTTTTTATGTCCATTAGATATGGAAGTAAAGAATTGTGGCCCAAATTCCATTTCCATTCTCAGGGCCACCTTGTCTGGGGAAAAAATGGCTTTAGAGAAGGGGAACAAAAAGACATCCTCAGGGAACTAATAGAAGAAGTGTTTTTATTTTTTTTCAAAGATTTATTTATTTATTTATTTCTTTGACAGAGATCACAAGTAGAGAGGCAGGCAGCGAGAGAGGGGGAAGCAAGCTCCCTGCTGAGCAGAGAGCCCGATGTGGGGCTCGACCCCAGGACCCTGGGAGCATGACCTGAGCCCAAGGCAGAGAGAGGCTCAACCCACTGAGCCACCCAGGCGACCCAGAAGAAGTGTTTTAATGAGCTGTCTTCCTCCAACAAGTGGCGACCCACACCTACCCATAGGACCTAGTTATTGGGACATAAAGCAGGGTTACTGAAGGAAGCTCTACTGGAATGGGTTTAATTCCTTAATATGGAACAGGTCCTGTTTGGGGATGGGACTAGCCTATTAAACTTGTTTCTTGTTTTGTTTTTTTAAAGACTGTATATATTTATTTATTTGACAGAGAGAGCACAAGCGGGGGGAGTGGCAGGCAGAAAGACAGGGAGAAGCAGGCTCCCCAGTGAGCAAGGAGCCCAATGCAGGGCTCGATCCCAGGACCCTGGGATCATACCCCGAGCCAAAGGGAGACGCTTAACCGACTGAGCCACCCAGGCATCCCTTAAACTTGTTTCTACCAGTGAAAGGAGTTCTCTTAAGTCACTTGGGCAGCTGATTATTGGGGAAACCATTTTACCAAGGCTTCAAGCCCTGAAACTTGGACTCTGGTTCTGCAATGAACTCTGCCTGTATTGGCCTCATCTGCAGGCCTCCTTGGCCTGGCACCGTGACCCTTGCCTGACCAATTTTCCCCTCTTCTAAGCCAGTCAGTATTCCCAGGATTAATTTGGTGGCCATGTACTATATTTCATTATTACCTTAAAATATTATTTAAATCTTATCATTTTTCATTTATTAGCCTAACTCCCCTACTAGATTCTCTTTTGCCACCTGAGGTCTTTGTCGTTTTCATCTTTGTGTTCCCCCACAAGGCCCAGAACTTCTTAAGTTCTCAGTAAATATTTGATATATAAATTAGCTTACATGTAGGTTGGTCCCATTTATATATCATGTGATTCATTCTATTAGTGTAGAATATAAGTGATTGTATTAAACAGTGATGGAACTAATCTGAAAGTATAGTGAAAACTTGAGATTGTTTTGAAATAAATGATTTACAAAGTATACTCATTCAGAGCAAACATATAGCTGTTATGGGAAAAGTATCTAATATGAAAATGTTCCCATCTATTTAAGTAGATTTAAACATGATTTTAAAAGCTAATAAAAATACCGTGATGAAATAGTGTGTATCTTTATTTGATCCTTAAACAGTGAGTATTGATAAAAAGCTAATAGCTCTAGAGATCTAGCTCTACTCATAGGAAGATACAAGTCTGTGAATCCGTATAAACTGAGAATGGTTGTGATAATTTCTATAAATTCTTAAAGGTGAATATAAATTGACTGATCTGTTTTACCATTAGGAAGTCTCCCAGTAATCAAACCAAGCCAAAGCAAAGCATCGTTCTACCCCCAGATGAGTACAGGGTTTAACTACCAGTAGCAGCCTCATCTGAATAAGAAGGAATGAATTTGGATCCCTTTGGGACGTTCTCCATCATCTTTGTTGTATAGGTGATGACAGAACCATCTTTTCCATTTTTTTTTTCAGTTGTGAAATCCGTTATTTAATAAGCAGTTTAAAAATGCGTGTATGGGGACGCCTGGGTGGCTCAGTTGGTTGGACGACTGCCTTCGGCTCAGGTCATGATCCTGGAGACCCAGGATCGAGTCCCGCATCAGGCTCCCAGCTCCACGGGGAGTCTGCTTCTCCCTCTGACCTTCTCCTCGCTCATGCTTTCTCACTGCCTCTCTCTCAAATAAATAAATAAAATCTTTAAAAAAAAAAAATGCGTGTATGCTCCCACAGCCATCTGTGAAAACAAGGCAAAGAATTTGAATGAATGGAGTGACGGAATGGGTGTCATAAACATTTGTTTCACAAAAATGCCCATCATGGAGGGTTCTGGTTGTAAGGATTGGCTTAGATGATGCCCGTGGAGTCTTTGTAGTAGCTGTCTTCCCTTAAAAGCTGTTATCCTTCTGAGTTAGAAAACAAATAGTTGCCACCATTGACTTACTGATCAACTTTTTTGGTCTTGGTAATGGTCAGAAAACTTGTTCTCTTTAAAAAATAATCTTGTTTCTTGGCCTCATTCACCGTGTATCATTTTATTCTACTTGCCTTTGTCTATTGTGTCCCCCCCCTTTTTTTTTTAAGTTCTTTTATTTATTTGACAGAGATCACTAGTAGGCAGGCAGAGGGGCGGGGGAAGCAGGCTCCCGGCTGAGCAGAGATTCTGATGTGGGGCTCCATCCCAGGACCCTGAGATCATGACCCGAGCTGAAGGCAGAAGCTTAACCCACTGAGCCACCCAGGTGTGCCCCGTCTGTTGTATTTCTGAGGGCACCAGACTGATCATAAATCTAGAAGAGAAAAGGAGAAATACCGAACTTGGACTTTAATTTCTAGCTAACATAGAGAAAAGAGAATAGATGGGTTGTTCATAGAAATAAAGATCAACCTAAAGATGAGAAATGCTGTTATTTCCTTCTCTTTCCTCAGTGCTGTGATTCTGAGTAAAAGCAAAAGGGACCCACACAGTAATTAACTCTGCAGCATTCATTTCTGTCCTGATGAGACACAGGATAACCAACCCTACAGCAAAACAGCACACTTGAATCACAGACTCCAGCGCTTCCATTTACAGACAAGGAAAATAACCCAGCCCTGAGTGACTCTCCCAAGCTCACTCCCGCCACAGGCCCAAGGCCCATATCAGCAGTAATTCCAGAGTCTTATGGAATTTCATCAGGAGGCTGGACTGAAGGCTCTTTTCGTGGTAGCCCTTTCTCGGACTCTTTGTGGATTTCAGAGTCCTATTCTTACTCCACATTTTATGGAATGAAGCAGTGTATGAAAATATACTGTTTATAAAACTTTTTTAAAACATTATTTTAGCCAGGGTGATCACCTCATAAAAGTCTAACTCCTGTTCTATTCTGAAGGGTAGTTCTGAATAATGATAGAAGATACCATTTATTAAGCATTTACTATTAGGTACAATGTCAGTAAAATGATAAGGGCTTTTACAAACATTTTGTCTCGGAAGATAGCTAAGGTCTTAGGTTAATGTTTGCAGTGGTTAAAGGCCAAGTACACATTTCTTTGTTTTGTGTTAGATTTTCTAGTCTCTTTAGAACCAGGAGGGAGTAAAAATATATTTGACTGTACAATTTTTCAGTGTAACAGAGACCTAGATTCAGTCAGTAGATCTGTATAATAAAGATATGGCTTTGGTTTAGTGGACTCACTGTCTTTCCTAATGGAAAGTAGGGTAGAGCCCTGTCTTGCTGGTGACAGGTTTTACCGTGCGTGCTATTGTTACAATTAGTTCTGTGACCCAGTTTGATATTTCTTCTGTCCTTTTGTCTAGAGTAGGGCCTCTTCAGTCATCCCACTTCAAATCCTGCAGTAGTTGGTAAAGGAGATGGAAATGGATGGGTTTCAGTAAAAGTCCTAAGTTGCCCCGGAGTTGCTGTTCTTGGGTTTAAAAAGCTGCAGAGACCGAAAGCCCCGGAAAGCAGACCGAACACGGGTGCCGTCTTGCTCGCTGGCGGCTGTGCGCCCAAGCCCCAGCTGGCGTGAGGCCCCGCTGCCTGGATCGTCTCTCTCTGGCCGATGCCTGCCAGTGTGGTGAGGCGGTTTATGTCACTGCCCCCGGCTCCCGGTGCCGAAGTCACAGCTGGGGCTGGGTCTTTTTTAAAGACAGCCTGCAGGTCAGATGGCAGATATTTCCTTGTTTCCTCATCCTCATCGTCTGCGTGAGCCAGCTGACGGCAGCCTCGATGACCGCAATGGCCTTAGCCTTGCCCTGGTCGTGTCACCTGTGGCTCTGGAGAAGCGCCAGGCCCAGGACTTTTCTTTCATCGAGTCCACCTCTCAGGGCTTCGTGGGCACTTTCGTGGTTGGGCCCTGGGCTGAGCCGCCAGAAAAGCAAAAGGCTGGGCCTTGCCCTTGAGAACATAGCCACCAGTTTGGGGGAACATGCCTGATGTGGACGTCACGGTGTGATGGGGATGTCCTCTGCAGAGGTTGGGAGGATTCGGTTACGGTGCTGGGATTCCAACCGAACCTTGGAGGATGAGTACGATTTGGAGGGGAATGGGCCTGGGCATTTAGACTGGGGGAGAAACACAATTCAGAATGTCAGGACTGAACTTTGATTTTAGGGGGTAGTGGGGGGACTAGAGTGGATTTATTTGCGAAGGGGAAAAGTGGCCATTGAGAAGAAATGAAGTCAAATTATGCAAGCCCTTTAAACCAGAAGGACAAATCTGTGAGCTCTCAAGGATTTGACTGCAGCCCGTGCTGCCTCCCAGGCCCCAGGTCTGTCTGCTCTCCTCCTCTCCTGCCGGCAGCCGAGTCAAGCCGAGAGCATCTCCCCTACTCCGTGCCCCAGGAGCCTCTTCACTGCGCTTCTCCTATCTTCTATCTATCTTGCCATCTACAGTCCATTACTCTGGAGCCAAAGTGGTATTTTTATTTTATATTTTAATGTAATCCAGATTATATAACTCCCTGGCCTAATACGTGTCATTGCTTTTCGGATAAATTCCCAAGTCCTTCAGACTCACAAGGCCCTATAATGGCTGGCTTCTGCCTACCTCTCCAGCCTCAGTTCATTTCACGTCTGTGGGCCTCCTCCTGGTTGCTACAGACCTGCGGCAGCAGTGTCCTGGGCCTTCGCAGAGACCCTCTCCTTGTGTCCTCCACTCACTCACCCTTTGTCTCCTGCTGGATTCAGTGTCATCACCAGGCCTTCCCTAGCGACCAGGCAAAGTTGGTTTTCTTTGTTACACACACTCCTTTGACCATCTACCTCTAATTAGTTAATTCATCTAATTATTTGGTTAACGTTTGTCCACTACACTGTCCATTCCAGAGAAGGCCTCTGTTTTGGTCACCCCTCCCCCATTACCTGTGTCCTGCTCACGGTAGGTGCTCATTAGGTGTCTCGTTGAACCTACAGATGATTCCAGTGGTCTCAAGTTATTTGGTTGACTGAACAGGTATCCCCTTTTTCCTGCCTGCTTTATGAGGTCTCCAGGGAGGCTGTGCAGATGGCCAAAGAGGACTGCGGATAGAGTGGAATACACAGAAGTAGTCTATGGGAAACCTGCTACGGGCTTAGACCAGAAAGCTTTGAGCTTCACGTAGAAAGGCCCGAGAGAGGAGTTGTATGGTGATTCATGGACAGTGTACAAGTTAGTCAAATTTGATTTTTAGGAGTCATTGCCCAGCGACCAGACTAATAGCCCTTTTTCCTCTGACTCATAGTTATCTCTTGATAAATAACCTCATTTCACTGGTGATCACTGTAGACCTGTCCGGCAGCCTCTTCATTCTCATCTGCGTCCTAATTGTAATTGGTCTGATAGCTTCCTGAGGGATGTGCCCAGATTCCCTGAGCCCTGGGGGTATTACTGGGCTCTCCAGGTCTTATGGACCTCTGAGCCACTTAGGGACATCTGAAAACATTTTCTCTCTCCACCTTTCATGTGAAGTCCTCAGCACACTTAAGATTGGGTATGACAGGAGCTCAGTGAGAATTCAGTGCTGCTTTTCCATGACCAAAGCACTCACAGATTCTACTTTTTTTCCTTTAGTAGCAGAAAAATGTTTTTCTTGTCTTGTGCTGCCTCTCTCACCCTGAGAGTCTTCTAGGGCATTGTGGTCTAGGAATAGGAAGCAGACTCTGGGCCCCCACCCATGCCAACATAGTTTTGGGCTTTGAATGGAATCAGGAAATCCTTTTGAACACCAAAAATATACAAGACTTGTGTCTGTCAACAGCTATTCATTGTAACAAGGAAGGATTCAGTAAACATTTATTGAATTTCAGTTATGTGCCAAGCACTGTGCTAAATGCTGAGGGGAGTACGAAGGAGTATGAGACCTAATTCTTAACCACAAGCAGTTCACAGTGTATTCTAGCTGGAGAAATAGAGGTCACAAGACACACACACAAAGATAATTCACAGTTACCAAGTCAGTGGCAAGTACTCAGTGCTGGATGGTTGCCATAAATTTTATGGAAGTTCTAAGTTGGCAAGATCATATATAGATAGACTGGTCAGGAAAGTTTTTTGTATTTTTTTTTAAGTTTATTTATTTATTTTAGAGAGAGCGTGCATGCAAGCAGAGGGGAGGGGCAGAGGGAGAAGGGAGAGTGAGAATCCTCAAGAAGATTCCCCACAGAGCATGGAGCTGGACATGGGGCTCGATCCCAGGATGCTGAGATCGTGGCATGAGCCAAAATCAAGAGTCGGTTGCTTGACCAACTGAGCCACACAGGTGCCCTGGAAAGACTTTTTTTTTTTTAATGCAACAGAAGAGTATTGAAACTGTCAGAGTGACTCAGTAAGGGAAGATAGTATTGTGAAATTTGTTTCTGGGACCTGGCCTCCAGCACTGACCTGCGACCCCTGGCCAGTTCTCCAGAGCTCTGGGTGTCTGTGGCTGCCACTGGTGTCATCTTGTGGTTAGACGGTTTTGATGTAAAATGTATCTTATTGGTTATGGTAAAAAAACCTTTGGAATATCCTTCTGTAGAAGAGGTATGACTTGTGCTTGCCTATGGTTTGGAAGGAAATAATAAAATGGATTGGAGGAGAGATTAAATTGCCAAAGGCCCAAGATTGGAAAGCACAGTGTGTTAGGAAAACAGAAGGCCAATTTTCCTTTTCCATGGAAGGTGGTGGCATGGAAAATCAGGTTGGACCATGGATTGGGATTAGATTAGGAAGGGTCTTGAATGTCTGGCTCACAATTTTGTATTTTATTCTGTGGGTATTGAGAGCAGAGACCACATCAAAACTTTATTTTACAATGCTTAATCTGGCAGCAGAGGACATGAGTGGGGAGAAGGACAAGTGGATCAGAGAGAGGTGTTACTGAGTTTATCTAAGAGTGAGGGATAAAGGTCCTGGAGCAGAGGGCAGCAGAAGAATGGGAAGGCAGGGCAGATAGAAGGGACATTAAGGGAAGTCAGTGTGGGGCGCCTGGGTAGCTCAGTTGGTTGAGCGTCTGCCTTTGGCTTGTGTCATGTTCCCAGAGTCCCAGGATTGAGCCCCACATTGGGCTCCCTGCTCAGTGGGTAGTCTGCTTTTCCCTCTGCCCCTCCCCCTGCTTGTGCTCTTTCTCTCTCAAATAAATAAATAAAATCTTTAAACAAGGGAAAAAAAAAAAAGGAAAGTCACTGTGTTTGGCACAGCAACTGAATGTTGCCAGGCTGAACTGAGAAGATGGGGTGACCATGGATGGGGATGTGGAAGGAAAGAGGGAGATGTTGGCTTTGGCTTTATTTTGAATGTTAGTCTTTCAGGGAAAATGTCCAAAGGGAGTTGAAAGTGTTAGGTTGGATTTTGGGACATCAAATGGGACAAGCTTGGAAATCTTTGATTTTCAGGTGAAATAAGCAAATGTCGTCTCTCTAATAACCTCCCCTTCTATGCTGAAGGCAGTAGAGTCCTCCTAAGTCCTTTCTTAGGAAGTCCCCGGACACTGCTCGCTTGGCTCTGTCTTCACATTTTAACGTCTCTGCAGGACCAGTAGGGGCTGCCTCTGTGAATCTGGCTCCCCTCCCCTCTTACAGATCTCGTTGTGGATTCTGGCCATATACCTTTCGTTTGGTTCTTCTGGTTGCACTCTTTAAAATAATCTTTGTTTGAGGGCTTTTATTAGGGGTCCTAGCTGTGTTCTCTGGGTGTTTTAAGAGGAGGAGTTTCTGGGTGTAGCTCTGTATTGCCAACTGCCAAATTCAGTAAAATAGCTATCACCCTACATCTTCTGAGAATTCTTTACTAAACAACACTTCTGGATTTTGCTAACTGATGCAGATAAAGTTATCTTGAGGGATAACAAGATCTAGACATTCTGAATCACAAGAAATTGCATTATTATAGTATGTGGTGGTTTTTTTTATGCTAGTACTTTGAAACTTTAAAAGCTGTTTTGTTGTCTAGGTGATAACTGTATTAATCCACAAATTAGATTAGATAGAATTTCTCATCCCCTGTCTGCACCAGGCAAGAGAGTCGTCAGTACAGAGTGAGCTATTTTGGAGATGTCATTTACGGGGCACGTTTTATGAGACCGAGGCTACTTGTCTGGCTTCCTGCATAGTCTCTGCAGAAGTGCTGCCTGTCCACTTTCCTGTTGGTCGGTGCTCTGATCGCTACAGAGCAGATGGAATAGGACCTTGCAGTTAATGCCTTCTGTTACTAGGGACTTTTTTCATCAGCACTGTTCAGTGGAGATTGGCTGAGAAAGACAAAGATGGAACGTTGCTAAAGTTATTGAGAAAAATCTGCCATGCTCTCTACATCTACGTCTCCCAGAGACGGTCTGTCGAACGTGTGGCCTGGCTTCGAGACCAACCTGTCCTACCGTTACTTTTGTCAGTTTGCTTCCACCAGGGGTGCGACATTACGGTGCCTTCATTTTTGTTTCATTTTCTTTAGCTAGTTTTAACTCTCCATGTGGACAGTCCGCTGACCTGGAAGCATTGTAACCACACTTGAGTTTTTCGTGAGCAGCTAGGGACAGAGTTGCCCGAATCAGTCACTTCATTGTGAAGTGAGATGTCCATCTGTTGTGAAATAACATCTCAACAATTGAAATAGTGTCAGCAATTTAGTGTTTAACATTAGGATTTTCTCCTAATAGCACAGTAGCAGGTATTATTTTCAGGATGGGGAGAACTCTTCTCTGCAGGTGGGGTGTACTTAAATCTTTCACATGCACTCTGGGAGAGGTGGCTTGTATTATGTCACGAAAAGGGAGTCTTTGTCTTACAAAGGTTAAACTACACGAGAACTCTATTTAAAAAGTATGAAACCAGGACACCTGGGTGGCTCAGTGGGTTAATCGGCTGCCTTCGGCTCAGGTCATGATCCCAGCGTCCTGGGATCGAGTCCCACATTGGGCTCCTTGCTCAGCAGGGAGCCTGCTTCTCCCTCTGCCTCTGCCTGCCACTCTGCCTGTGCTCACTCGCTTGCTCTCCCTTTCTCTGTGACAAATAAACAAATAAAATCTTAAAAAAAAAAAGTATGAAACCGTATAAACTATGTGAATATGATTTAATATGAAAAATTGATTTGCATTGACTGTTTAGAAGTACATCTCTCATAAAATTGAGCTTGGTATAAATACTACTTCTGTATAGAGCTGTGGAATCCCCCCACCATATGGGAGGGAGTAGCCCTTAGCTCCTCTTCCTGCTCTGTGTGGCTCTGGGGGGCCGAGGGAGCTCTGAGGACCAGCCACCTGTTGGAGAGGTCCTTTGTCTCTCGCTGTAGGGAGCTGTCTCTAAAGGAAAGGAAGATGGCATGTATCTCTAGTTTGACTAAAAGACTAGGGAATCTGCTTTTAGAATTTGAGAATTGAGCCTTTATTTCACATCACCAAGCTGTGGTAAAATGCTACTTTTGTTTATTATAAATGTTCCTTTTTAAGAAAAATCACCGTGATTTATAACTGGTTGCAAGGGTCAGAGAGAAAAGAGCGACTAGATTGGGATTGTTTAGTAGAATTGTTACGTGTATTTTACTTGGCAGATTTTTCCCCCCCAAAATTAAATGGTGGTTCACATTGGCTTTTACAGAAAATGGTATTTGTGATTAGAATTGTGAAGGTGGTCCTCTGAAGGAAGTTTGCCTTGGCCGAATGAAAATAAAATACTATATGTTATGAATGTCTTTATACTACACCGTTTCTCTGTTCAAAGTGATATATATGTTTGTATTTATAAATGTGCGTTCCACTGGCTGGATTTGTGGAAGACTAACAGAGATTGTACTTTGTCTGCCTGTCTGTCCAAATCTGTGGAGGCCAGAGGGGTCTGCATGCCTCCCTGCCCGTCCCTTTGTCCGCATTTCTCTGCGGGCCAGGCGTGTCTGCACACACGTCTTCCTCTTGGAAACAAATGCTTCGGCCTGAGGGGGAGAGTGGTTACCGCCGTTCCTAGATTCGGGTCTGTCTTTGGGAAGCTCATCTGGGTAACATGACTATGTTTTCTCCATTCCCAGATGGTAAAGACCCTAAAATCTAGGGAAAGGAGAAACGTGGTGCGATTGGATAGTGAGTTAAATCCTCGACAAACCTTAAAAGTATTTAAAAAGATTTTCAGCACAAGCGGATAGTGAACTGATGCTGTGTGTTCTTGTCATGCGGTCTAACACGGAGTCTGGGGGGTAGGGGAGGGTTATGACAGGGCAGAGAATATGACGGTTCTGTATCTGTCAGCCATTTGTAACAAAGTTTGCGCAGATGAATTATACTTTTCTTCTTGTTAGGTCTGGTTTGTAAGAGGGAGAAGGACATTTTAGACATATTTCAAAACTGAGTGGCTGATGAGGCCACAGATAGTTTTTCAAGAGTTCGGGGAAATCAGGCAGTATCTCATCTGTTGTTAATTAATGAAATGAAACTGAGGTCACTAGAGTACAACAATGAATGAAAGGTCAGTGAATGGAAAAAAATGTCAATGAAGGAGGGTGTTAGCAGAGTGGAACATTGTCTTAGATAAAGATCAGGGAAAATGTACTCTTTGGCTGAGGTAGTATTTTCTGGAAGTGACTAGCAGCCATAGTTTGGGACATTTCAGTCCAGACTGAGCACTAAATGAGTGCTCTGATTTCAACAAAATCTGTTAAATATTTTAAGGCTCCTCGGGTTTGTGCCAGAGATCAGTTGAAAAGATATGTGAAAAAGAAGTTTCTTTTTATTTTATAATGTGTCCTACAGTGTGTTATTGCTGTTTTGTTTGGCTTTTTGGTTTTGTTTTGAGGTTAAAAACAGGTTTCTTGCTTTCATTTATTTCTGTTCTCTTAGAATTTTCTAGAGCCATGCTCATGTTTGAGAGTCCCCACCTCACCTCCCAAGGTAAACTGATTCAGGATCATGGTAGTAATTAGTGATAAAGCTGACCTCAAACAGCCCAGGCTGGCCGATGCTGGTGATTGTTGCCAAATCGTATCCCCTCTGAGAGCTGCATTGTGGAGGACGGCCTGGAAGTCCTCAGGGCAGCTTCAGCTTCCCCACCATCTTGCACACTGTGATCATGAACAAACCAGTGACTGTTTCTGTCTTAACTAGTTCATCTGTCAGCTCTGTTCTTGGTTATGTGTGAAATGAGAGCATTGAGAGTCTCTCTTGTGTCTCTAGTCATGTCAGACCGCTTTCCCTTTTTTCTCCCTCATTGAAGCTTTTGAACCATATATGGCTTTGGGGAAGTGAGGCTTTGCCATCAGTTTGGGAGAGGCCTATGGCCGTTTTTAGCCTGGTATTGAGACCTAGGTCACCAGGTCCACCATGCAGGGCCCTAAAGAAATCAGCAAGTCCCTGCATCCTAAGAGTTAATCCTGTAGTATTTGGAGAAGATCTATAGCACAACGATTGACAGTATGGTCTCTAGGGCCAGGCTGCTGGGGCTCATATCCTAGTTCTACCAGTTGTTACCTTGTGTCTTTTTGAACCTCTGTTTTCCTATCTATAGAATGGGAATAGTAATAACAGCCATCTCCTAGTTATAAAGATTGAATAACTACCTGTAAGTGCTTAGAGCAATGTTTGTCACTTAGTAAATGTTAGGTAATTCTTTGATTACTTGTATTATTTGTATGTCTGATTACTTATAAATTTAAAATGGAATTCAAATGGAGTTTCCTTGGATTGTCTCTCTTTTTCTCTGAGAGGGTTTACTGAAATATGGTTCTGTTGGATTTAAATGAGACTCCAGTCCATGAAGTGTTTTGGAGCCAGGATAGGGAAAAAATGTGAGAACAGTTCCCTATAGAAACACCAGAACCACAGAAGTTAGGAGACGCTAACATTTAAACTCATTAAATTGTAATCCAAAGAAATTAATTGGTTAATATTAATTTATCAATTAATAAATTGATAAAATAATTTATTGATAATTCATTAATAGAATAAATATTAATTTAGTAATAAAATAAATTAAATTGTAATCAAAATAGAGCCTGTCAGTTATTATGGTGGGTAGGTGTGAGATGGGTAAAGAATGGTAAGACCCTTTAACACTTACTGTTATAAGAAATACTTGTGGAGGGAAAAAAACCATACCTCACCTTGAATATAACTATTATGCAACTAGACTGAGAAGGGACAGAACACTAATAGGAACAAAATGACAAATCCTAATCAGTGACCCTCATATACATAGGCCATCAGAGGCTGACCCCTTTCTTGAGGTTGCCTGTGGGTTATGTCGTGAGTGTAGGAGTTCTGCAAGTATTCCGTCTCCATACTTGCACTGGCCCTAGGCTAGCATTTCTTGAAGTGCGAGTTGCCCTTAGCTATTAATAGATTTTAGGGGGTGAAATGGCAGGGCACACTCCATGGTCAAGCAAGTTTCCCAGACTTATTTGAGTTAAATTAAACTCATGTTTTTGGAGTTTTTTTGGAGATAACTTTTGGAGCCTTTAATAATGCTAGTGTGTGCTGTGACTCTCCCAGGGACAGGGTGTGTGGTACTTCTCTGACTGTTTGGGCCAGCATCCCCTCTGCTCCCTGCAGGACTCCAGTGCTGGGGAGCACACTCTAGGAAATGCACCCTGAGAAGCACTGCTTTTTTCTCTTTGTGTCTCTGGTGAATCCTAACAAGATGTAGCTGAATAATTAGCTGCAGATCGAGGGTGGAGGAAGGCCCCCCAGGTGAGGCTGGGTCCCACTGTATCTGAGCTCTGCTCCGTCGAAGGCTCGACCATGGGGCTTGTCTGTGGTTTGCCAAGTGTGCGTGCATAGGGCATGGCAGTGGCGGTGTGATTCCTGGATGGGAGAATAGCGCCGGAGTGTGAAATCACAGCGGCTTCTGTGTGGCTGGAGGTCATGCTTGGAAATGGCAGGCGGTGAAGCCACGAACCTGTACAGGGACATGTCCTGAGGGCTGTGTCTGCCACCTGAAGGAGTTCAGGGGTTCTGTAATGGAACCACCTGCTCTTGCCGTTGGGTTATCTTAAGCACCTTGGTAAGCGCACTGCTGGCAAGAAGGACCCGTGCACTTAGGTAGGAGGCTACGGATGCAGACTTCAGCATTTTGCAGGTGGCAGACTTGTCACCGGCTTCCTGCCACCCTCACTTGCTTCATTGTGGAGCCATTGACAACAGACACAGGAGTCCAGATGACCACCGGGGACAGTAAGGGATGACATCTCCCAGCTCCCTGTGCATGTGCAGGTTTTGAGGGCATGTTTTGTATTAGCTTCTGCAAGTGGGCTGAAGACTAGCAGACTATAACTCAAGGATCCGGAGATAAATATTAAAAGAGATTTTAGTATCTTGTTTAAGGCTTGATTAAAGAGGTAAAAGTGAGGGTTTCCTTGACTCCTAATAACATGTTAATTTTTAAAATTAAATAGTACTAAAAATATACAAGTATTTCCTGTGATCCAAATCTCTTTGCTTCCTGACTTTGAACTTAGCAAGTAGTGAGGGTTTGGCTGCTGAGGATTTCTCTGAAAATTTCTCAGAATCTTTAGGTTCTGGGTCTGGATGTGGATAGCAAGGAATATTTAGATTGGAGAACCCAGGGAAGACCTTGCTCATTTTTTCTTTTCCAGAGGAGGTGAGTGTGTCTCCTGTGGCTGGACAGTGTTCTCTGTTACAAAACGGCAAGATTGTGTCTTAATGAAGGTCATAAATCAGGTCATTGTAAGGTCTGGACTGGGAAAAACAGGATTCTCCTGGGTCTAAGAATCTTGGCACGGGTCCTTCATGTCCTCTAAGCAGTTAGGGTCTGTCACCACTTCTTCATAGTGCTCAGCAAAATGCCCTGCGGAGCCCAGGAATCCACGGTGATTATGGGAACCTTGATTCACTGTCCAGGAATTTCAAGGGCTTGCTGTGGAGAATATTTGCAAGAAGAGGGATGTGTATGTTTGTGATAACTTTGAAATGAAACAACCTGTATAGTAGGAAGATTTTAAGTTAATTCTAGGAAGAATTTTTTACTTGATCAGTTTTATTTTGAAGAAATAACATCTGGCTTCAGTTCACTTTTTTTTTTTTTTTTAATATCCTCATTTTGCTCCTGTGAATATTTGTCTTGGCTTGGTTATTTGCTACTTATTTTAAATTCTCTTTAAGTTCCACAGAAAAGCATTCCTTTGGGGGATGGGGAGCAGGGAGGAAATACAGGATATGTAATGTTGGAGATCGAGAGAAGGAGAGGAGTCCTAGGTGTCCTCAGGGCCTCACCCCCTCTCATGGCCCCAGAAGCCAAGGCTGGGTGCCGGGCTGTGGGCCATACCTAGCGGCTGGTACCTGTGGACGGGAGTGCATGTGCAGGGGTGCCCAGCTGCATCTGTGGGATTTGCTTTTGTCTTTTTTAAAGATTTTTATTTTATTTATTCATTTGTCAGAGAGAGAAAAAGAGCATGAGTCGGGTGGGTGGGGGCGGGGAAGAGGCAGAGGGAGAGGAAGACTCCCCATGAGCAGGGAGCCCAATGCGGGCTCGAACCCAGATCACGACCTGAGCCAAAGGCAGCCGTTTAACTGACTGAGCCAGCTGGGCGCCCCTGGTTTTAAACCATTTTGTTTGAGCAGTTCCCCTGAGGGCTGATTTTTATTTTTGTATATGGCATAATTCTATGATGTTTATTCTTAGGTGGGTTTGCGGAGTTCTCCCGTTGTTTCCCTGGCCTCTGTGAAGGAAAATCTGCTCTAGTCCCTACCTGCATTTCTCAGCCTTGCCTACCTGTTGCCAACATCGGGCCAACCCGAATTCTTCCCAATCTTTATCTCGGCTGCCAGCGAGATGTCCTCAACAAGGTGGGTGCTTTGAAAACCTCCTTCACCACAGGGTTTCTTGTTAGCAGCTGGAGAAACTGTGATTGCCTGCTCGCTGTCATTTGAAGCACCTGCTGCTTCCAGAAAGGAAGTACCCGCGCTCAGTGTGGCTCCCTGTGAGCGGCTGGTTGTTTGGGTTATGTTCTAGAGGGCTGTTTTGTTCGATGTTACTGATTGCCACAAGAAGCCTAATCTGTTATTGTATTGGTTTATTTCTTGAAGGTCCTGGGATAGGACAGGATTTTTCAGAAGTTTAGCTTTATTTTCTTAGGGTATTCATTTTCTCTGTTGTAGTAATTGGGCATACTCAGGAAGGCTTAGACTTCCTAGATTTCACATTTAGGAATGTATTTACTGAGGCACACTAGAAAGGAACTGGGCTTAGGCTTGGAATGAAGAAGGACCTCTGGCCAGAGGGATGGGGGTTGGGAATAAGATGGTGAGGCCAGGGCTAAGGGCATGCATTTCAGGCTCCCCCGTCAGAGGCTCGCTGGAGCAGTTTCATTGAGAAAGAAGAGGGAAGAGCATGGATTCTCACTGCTGAACATGGTGTGCCTAACACAGGAACCTGTTTTGGTACCACTGAGTATCTGAAGATACAAGTGTTAATAGTCTAGAACTGAGCCTGTCTGCCTCCATAGCTCATATGCTCTTAACCAGTAGTTCTGGGAGCCAGTGTCCTCGCTGCCAAGAATAGTGGTTTTTCTCTAAAACCTCTTTTTACACCATCTGTAATAGAAAAAGCAAAATGTTAATTGACCTGCTGGTGATTTACAGGTACAACTTTCTTGTAGGAGGGGGATAACTTAACATTTTCTCCCTGGGTAGCTAAAAAAATTGGGCTGACCCTAAAACTAACTTCTGCACTGGCTTGCGTTAGCATGTGAAAAGCAGAAATACCCTATTGTTGGGCTGCGTTGAGGCATTCTTTCATTTCTCTTTTTTGTTTTTAAAACTCCTGCCTCTCTAAAATTTTGCCTCAACACTGTTGTTAATATGTCTGCTTTTACTGGGAGATATTTGAAATTTGATAGTTTGTACTTGTATTGAGCCTTTTCTGGTGGGCTCACAGTTCCTTTGAACATATGATTAATATTAATTCTCTTTTAGAGATAAACATACTGTGTCACAGAAGCAAAATTAATTTCCTAGAGTCACATGCATCCCTGGGGCAAAGCTGAAGATGCTTTAGTTAATCCTCAATTCAGAAAATGAAATAAAATTCCTAGTTAAGAATTGCTCAGAATTACCCCCTAGTTAAAAAAAAAAAAAAAAAAAAAAAGTAACCAGTCAGCAGGTGATTTTACAAATAATTGCTTTATAGATCATTTTTGTTGCTTTTGACATTACATGAAATGGCCCATTTTTGCTATGTACTGTTTCCAGGTTTAACAACCGTGTCATATAATAACTCTGAGCGCCTGCAAGATGGGAGCGGTTACACTGGACCCTGGAGTCGAGGATGGGGAAAAGGGTGTTGTTTTTCCTCCTTTAATTGGCTTCTCAGTGTATACTAAACAGGATATGTCCACAGATGCATTGGGAGGAGGTGGTCGTAGGGGGAGGAGTGGATTTATGGAAGTTGGAAGTTCATGGGGAAAACAACCTGGGCAAGGAGTTTCTGTGGAAGACTGTCAGGAAACTTCTTGAAAACAGATGTGTAGACTAGAGGATGGTGAGAGGTCAGCATGCTTTGAAAGTGGTGAGTAGAAACTCATATTGGCCTGTAGATTCATCGTTGAGAAGAATCAAAGTGCTTAATGGGATTTTAGCGATCATGTAGTGAGTCTTTCTTTGATAAATGAGGAAGCCGATATTACAGACATATTAGGTGAATTATGCAACATCACTCAGCAGATGAGTTTGGGACCAGATATACCTCTATTTCAGGATAGCTTGAACTGATCTTCCTGCTCAGCTCTGTGATTTAAACTTCCCTGAGGCTTCCCTGAGGTTCTGGTCTCCACCCCCCCACACCCCCCGCCCCTGGGAAACAGTGTGCTGTCAGTGTGCTGCTTGTTCATCCCCTCGTTTAACATGCAGAATTGGTTTTCCTGTGCTCCCTGGTCTTCCGCTCCCTGGGATGGCTGCTGTTGTTTTCTTACCAGAGTTAGCCTAGACACAGAAGACTGCCTTTCCATAAGGCCTAGGAAGACAGGAGATCAAAGGTATCAGTAAAAATACACCACACAGTGTGCAATTTGGTTAGACAAGACCTATTCATTCCACAGTGATGCACAAGACGGGATGACTGACTGTAGACCCACTGGCAGGGCAGCATGGCCTCACGGTGGAGAGCTGGCCTCGGACCTGGCCAGTCCAACGTCCTGGGGCTCCGCCTCACCAGCCGCATCAGGTTAGCTGAGCTGCTGAATTTGGGCTTCCTCACCTACCAAGTGCCATGATCCTGCCTTCTAGTGTTCATGTCAGGTTCCAATGAAGTGACGTGTGCCAAGCACCAAGGACAGTTCCTGGTTTGTAGGGACCCTGGTTACTGTCAGCAAGAGGCCCAGCATACAAGCTGCTAGTTACAGTGGGTGTGGTTGGTTGAGGAAGGTGATGGAGGAGATAGGACTTAAGGTCAGTTCTGAAGGCAAAAGGAGTGGCAAATGCAAAATTACTTACTGAATTGACTTCAGAAAGAAAAATTACAGTTCCATTATCTAGAATTGTGATGCCTGTGGTGATTTAATGTGCCATCTCTCCTCAGTCTAGCTGAGCATGGGAAACTTGATCAAATAGAGCAGTTTTATCTCTCTTTATATCAATATGTATATTGGTATATGTCAGTCTGTGTCCCATATACTACTCCACAGTCTGCATCAACAGATTATAGAACCCTACTTAGAAACCAGTCCAATTACAGGACAAAGTTTATTTCATGGCTTAGGAGACAAAGTTTTAAAGGGAAAGAATTGTGAATGGAAATAGTAATTAATAATAAAATAATAAAATAAAGATTTGTTTTTTGACTAGAAAATGCCATTTCTGGAAGTTTTCTTAATTGTATATTGAAGCCAGAATCCATTTTTTAAATTCTCAAGGGACAGTCTCTTCTACTTTGCAGATGAACACTTTTTATATCCAGCCTGCTATATTCAGTGTAACTGCCCTACTTCAGGCCGATGAGAAGAAGACCATTTGAATTAGTGAAAAATGTTCATGACTTGTTTGGGGGGGGGCAACTTTTTGAGACATAATTAAGATACTGTATGATATAGAAGTTATTTTTTATTGAGATGTAATTGACATATAAGGTTTCAAGTATACAACATGATTTGCTATTTGCATATGCTGTAAAACCACAGTAAGTCTTGTTAACGTCTGTCACCACACAGTTATACTTTTTTCTTGTGATGAGAATTTTTAAAATCTACTCTCTTAGCAACTTTCAGATATAGTAGACAATTATGAACTATAGCCGCTTTATGTAGTTATTTATTACTGGAAGTCTGTCCCTTCTGACCACCTTCACCCCACCCCCATATATGTTCTCTGTGTCTATGAGATTAGATTCCTTTCGACTCCACATGTGCTATCAGACAGTGTTTGTCTTCCTCTGACTTATTTCACTGAGGATAATGTCCTCAAGGCTCATCCGTGTTGTTGCCAATGGCAAGATCTCATTCTTTTTTAATGGCTGAGGAACACCGCATTGTGCACATATATGCCACGTCTTTATAGGTTTATCGGTCGATGGGCCACTTAGGTTGCTTCCATGTCTTGTTGTGAATAATGATGCAGTGAACATGGATGTGCAGAGATCTCATCAGTTCCTGCAGATATCCACTCAGAAGTGGAATTGTTGGATCCTATGGTAGTTTTATTTCTGATATTTTCAGGAACCTCCATACCATTTTCCATTGTATCTGTGCCAATTTACATTCTCACAAGCTGTTTATAAGATAAGATAAAGTAAGGGAACTAACATTTAATGAGACTCTTACATTATGTGCCTGTTATTTTATCCTCAGATAGCTTTACAAAATAGACATCATTAACCCTATCTTACAGGTGAGGAAACTAAAGCTGAGTGAGGTTAGGTAACCTACCCAAGATCATGCAGGTCATGAATGGTAGCATGCTAGGTGGTGCTCTGGTTTTTCTGGGCCAGTCCCCATATACTTTTTTTTTTTCTTTAAATTTATTTATTTGTCAGAGAGAGAGGGAGAGCGAGCGAGCGAGCACAGGCAGACAGAGTGGCAGGCAGAGGCAGAGGGAGAAGCAGGCTCCCTGCCAAGCAAGGAGCCGGATGTGGGACTCGATCCCAGGACGCCGGGATCATGACCTGAGCCGAAGGCAGCCGCTTAACCAACTGAGCCACCCAGGCGTCCCCCCATATACTTTTAATTATTCCTGCCACACTGAGTTCATCCATGCCATAGGAGGGAAGGCCGAGCATACAGGAATGTGTGCTGCCAGAAAGGTAAATTTGGTTAGTGGAAATTTATACAGATTTGCTTCTGATTGTTTCACCTTTTTCAGTGTCATAGGAAACAAGATCATCTATCAGCTGAGAATGAGGATTTTCGTTTGAAGAAAAAGGGAAGTGGGTGGGATGGTGTCTAGGAGACACCATCCCACCCACTTTCCCTCTGAAAGTGGAGGGACTAGGGAAATAAAATGACTGCTGAGGATCATGAGTCAGAAGTGAGACTGAGCAGCCTTGTTGAGCGTTTCTCCCTGACCGCATTCAGCTGCGTGGGTGCAGATGCAGACCAGGTGGGGAATAAGATTTACCCAGGGCTGCAGAATCGCCAAGTGAGTGTGAAGAAGCCATTATGGGACCAAGGAGGGTGGAAGCAGGGAAGTGGTTTATAATGACTGACCACAGAATTTCACTTGAGCAAGGCAGGAAGGCAGATATCATGAGGATAAAGGACAGAAAGAAAAGGAGGTGGGATCAGCAGCGTGTGGATCCTGGGGAATTGAAGGATTCCAAGAGTAGTGGTATAAGAGACAGCAACCGGAAGGACAGGAGGAAGAGTCCAAGAGTGGGGTGTGTGAGGTCGAGATTCAGGCTGGGTAATGGTTGTTGGTAATGACCAAGACCAGACCTGGTCTCTGTGAGTGGTCAAGGTGAGAAGTTCAAAGAACTGAGAGGCCAAGGTATCAGAAGGATAGTTGAAGGGCAGGAAAGATTATTTTGTCAGTAGAAGGCACGTGTTAGCAGACTTAGCACAAAGTTGAGCTAAATATTAAACAGCATAACGAGTGCCCACTGGAAGCTTATAGACTGTGATGTTTAATTATGGGACAGAGTAATATTCAGTTGTATGTTTTATACAACATACTAAAAATGGAATGAATTTCATAAATAGCTCTTTATAACACGGTAAGAAGTCATTGACATTCATCTGTGAATAAAAGCAATTATTCTGTAAAACAGCCCATTCTTCATAATTATAGTTTCATCCTGGTTCCACTGACATTGACTAAGATGCCCTCTCAGCCACATGTATGTACATTTGTAAAAATAATCAGGAGAGCAGGTTACTAGCGTGTATAGCTGCTTGAAACTCAGGGCCTCAGAGGTCCGGTGCCATCGCAGCCGAGAGCCCCAGCTGGTGCCACCCTGTGGAGGGCAGAAGGCGCTTGACCTAGGAGCAGCTGCTTCTCCCACTGGAACCACATGCTCACTGGGAGGCACTGTGTGTGTTCTTGGACCTGTTTAGGCCAGTGGCCTTGTTATTATCACTGTGCACAGTAATTAAAATATTACATACATTCATGAAATATGAATGAGGGAAGCAAGAGAGATGTTTTTCTATGACCTAATGTAAATGTTTTGGAAAGATTCAGGAAAAACAGATTGCTTTATATTTTTTCTGTCTAAACTAGGGCAGAAGGCAACTGTAAAATACCCAGGGGTCATACTCCAGGATTCTGGAAGGCAGCTATGCTCACCACTATACCACCAACGCCCGCTATACTCCAGGATTCTGTACTGATGTTGTTCTACAAGAAGTTTTTGCTCTTCTTCAAAGAAATGGAAACTCTAAGTAGTAGATGCATTTGGTTGTGATTTGCTTAAGAATGCCAATCAGCCGGGACGCCTGGGTGGCTCAGTTGGTTAAGCGGCTGCCTTCGGCTCAGGTCATGATCCCAGGATCGGGCTCCTTGCTCGGCAGGGAGCCTGCTTCTCCCTCTGCCTACCACTCTGCCTGCCACTCTGCCTGTGCTCGCTCTCTCTCTCTCTCTCTCTCTGACAAATAAATAAATAAATAAATCTTAAAAAAAAAAAAGAATGCCAATCAGCTAACTCCTGCCAAAAAGAAGCAAACAAAAACACGGTTCTGCACCAGAAATTAGTGAATTCATGTATTTGTTTTAAATGAAAATGAAATGTTTCAAGTGTAATGTATCATTTTTAATGATTTCCTCTTTTAACTTTTTCACTGATATGTACCTGCCAATCCAGATTATGTATTGTATTTAATTTAGCAGCCAAATCATATTTAAATTTTACATGGTAACATTTTAGAATTTTTTTGCCTCTTTGATTTTAAAATTGGCCATGTTTAATTTATCAAGTCCTATCTTATAACTGATAATTGATTTAAGTTGATTTTTTTTGCAGTAAAATGTTTATAAATCAAGTTATATTTATCATTGAGATCATTTCCTTTTTTCTCATTTCGTGTTTATTTTACCATCACTGAGTTTTAATACATTAATGTCTGGTTCCCCTTTCCCTCTTTTGCCAGTTGTTTAAAGTAAAACTGCTGGGGCACCAGACTGGCTCGAAGAGCATGCGACTCTTGATCTCGGTCATGAGTTCAAGCCCCACATTGGGTATAGACATTACTGCCCCCCCCAAAACCTTTAAAAAAAAAAAGCACTACTTAAAATGCATCTATTGTATATTATTTTATAAATGAAAAATACTTCTTTGAACTACAACAGCTTTGTGAGCTTGGATTATAGAAGGGTGTCCTTTTCATGTGTCTGCTGTGTCCAGAGTCAAGGGGTTGCTGCGCTGGGGGTGTGGCAGCTGTGAGCTGCCGGGCACACTGGCAGCTCGTCCTCACTGTGCAGCGGTAGACGCTGGTGTCAACTTGGCCCCGGAGGCCAGCACCATGATGCCTGGGACTGCAGTGGCCAGGACAGTAAGGGAAAGCAGAGGGTGACAGAAATACCTCCTCGTGTGCCCTGAGTCACTAGGAAAGCCTCCTCACAGAAGCTCACAGCCAGAGTGGTGCCCTTTAACTTTCTAATTTATTAGTGATAGTTGAAAAGGGCATAAAGAATGAAGTTAAACTTTATATTGCTTCATTTAGTTAAAAAGAATGTGTGTATATAGGCTAGTTACCTTGTTGCTCCATCCAACTTACATGAGAGCATGGCGACTTGGGACGGATTCTGGAGACAAATGTACTTGGATATGAATCTTGACTCTAGGTCACTTGCTGTCTGTGTGACTTGGCAAACATGCAGCCTTCCCAAACCTCAGTTTCCCCATTTTTAAAATGAGGATAATAATAGTACCCACGGCAGAGGGTGGTTGTGAGGATTAAGTGAGACCGTCTATGTATTTGTTAAGTTTTTAATTCCAGCATCCTTAACATGCAGCATTCTGTTACTTCCAGCTGTGTGCTGTAGTGACTCAGCACTTCCCTTTGTCACCGGGCTCATCACAAGTGCACTCCTTCATCCCCATCACCCCCATCACCTATTTCCCTCATCCCCTACCCACTCCCCTCGGGTAACCACAGGGTGTGCTCTGGAGTTGTTTCTTGCTTTGTCTCTTTTTCTTCCCTTGTGTGTTTTGTAGATTCCACATAGAAGTTGAAATCATATGCCATTTATCTTTCTCTGACTTATATCATTTAGCGTTATTTGCTAAGCTAGCTCCATCCATTTCGTTGCAAATGGCAAGATTTCATTCTTTTTTATGGCCAAATAGTGTGTGTGTGTGTGAGAGAGACATCTTCTTTATCCTTTCATCTATCCATGGACACTGGGGCTACTTCCATAATTTGGCTATTGTAAATAATGCTGCTATAACATAGGATGCATGTATGCCTTTGAATTAGTGTTCTTGTATGATTTGGGTAAATACCCAGTAATGCAATTACTGGATCATAGTTCTAGTTTTAACTTTGTGAGGAGACTCCATACTGTTTTCCAGAATGGCTTCCCCAGTTAGCATTCTCAGCAGCAGTGTAGGAGGGCTCCCCCTTCTCCACATCCTCAAGAGATTGTCTATTTAAATGTTCAGCACAGTACTTGAAAATAGTAGGGATTCATTAACTGTTAAATATTATTCTGGTAGATATTTTATTAATATGTATTATGTACCATAATATAATTATATTATTAATAAGCCTCTAGCAAAGGTGCTCAATAAATATTTTTTGATTGAATTTAGGTTCAGTGGCCATTTCTATAAACTGTAGGTTATGAAGCTACTTGTCAAAAGCATACATTGTTACACTCTTTCTATGGGGAAATCAAATTTGACAGTCACTATAGATTTGTTTTGTCCATAGGGAGAACTGCCTGTTATCTTCTGAAACTTCTAGGTCTTCATTACTGAATTGGGTAGAAAGTGACGTTACTACCTCCATTCACTTTTAATAAGTCTGTAGTCCTATTGGTGGATAGGAGGAGGACCTATAAAATGATTCATTTAAGGACCATTGGCAAGAAAGGCTTGAAAGGCTCCTTAACTCCAGAGGGACCCATTGCCATTTTACATGGGAGATACTGCGGTTGATCAAGTGGCAGTAATCTCAGCATGGGAAAACAAATGTGACCTTTGCTCTATGTACAAAAGTTGAAAAATTGTAGTAAACACCATTAAGATCTTCCCAACCTGATTGTGAACCTACCAGAAGCACATGAAAGCATGAGAAGACTGGGGCACCACACCGGGGTCAGTTGGTCACTCCGGGAAACTCACCTGGTTCCCAAAATTGTTTTTTGACATTATCGTCTCACAGTTGAGAGAGGGTTGCATACATGGCTTGGGTTTATTAAGTCTACCTTTGTGTAAATATACTTATTGTGGTATTTACCTTATGTGGTAAATGAAGAGGTTTAGGGAATTGACATTTCAGGAGAGAAAATAGGAAGAAAATGACCAACTGTCTTTCAGGTAGTTGGAAGACATTTGTAGAGGAGGAACCATTCCAAGAAATGACCAGAGTTGCTTAAAAGAGAGTTATTTCAGGCTTAGAACATTTTGAACTACAGGAAGTGGGGTTGTGGGGGCTTGCCTGGGCAATAGTGGACAGGGTGTTGGTTGAGCAAACACGTATTGAGTGCCACTGTGTACCTGGTGCTGAAGGTAAGAAAACAAGTGCGAGTCAGTACCAGATCTTCCTACCTCACTCCTTGCTAGGAGAGGCCAGCATTAGCTGCTCAGAACAGCAGTGCACTCTGAACAAAGGGCTTCGGAAGGGCAGAGAGTGGAATGGTGAGTTATGCGTCAGTTGAAGGAGTACACAGTAAAGTTAACTTCATCAAAGCCAGAAAAGTGGGTGAGAGTGACCAGGAAGAGGAGCAGGGCCTCCAAAGCACAGGAGTGGCGTGAATGGCAGCATGGAAGGGTGGGTGCACACGTGACGTTGGGGGATTTCGACAGGAGCAGGCAGTGACATTGAAGTGTGGGCAAAGCACTTAGCCTATGTTTCATTATAAGAAAGATTACTCTGGTTTTTGCTCATGGTTTAGAGATGAAACACCATGAACTTCCAAGAGCTCCCTGGTGGCTCATTTGTTGTTGTGGCTGCGCGCTGGCCAGGGAGCAGCAGGGAACAGAGAGGAGAGGACATATGGGAGGTGGATACCAAAAGGATCTGGCAACCATCTGGATGGGGGTCGTGAAGGAAAACAGATGACTTACTTGATCATATTTTCTAGCTCAGGTGTCTGGGTAGATGGTATTACCATAAACCCACTTCCGGTGACAGAGAGGAAATGGGACTTTGGGGCCCAGAGAGATAATGTGTTGAGTTTCTGACATTTTGAGTTTGAAGGGCCTGAGGAACATGCAAACAGAGATACCTAGTAGGTAGTTGGAAAGACGGGTTGGAAATTAAAGAGAATGTATATTTAAAAGTCGTCAACATGTAGAGCTGATAATTAAAGCAATGGCAATAGATTCAGTCTTTAAAGAGAATATTCAGAGTGATAAGACTGCCTAGGACTTTATCTTTGAGAACAACCAGCATGTTCCATTTGGGAAGAAAATGTTCTTGTTGTGTATACCTATACTCTGTAAAGTCATAGTAAACTGTCCTGGTTTTATTTTGTATTCTTCCACTTCTTTCTCAGTAACGAAGTTAAGAGAGTTGATTATATTAATGATGTGTGATCTTCAAGCATACTATTTTATCTTAAAGATTTACTTATTTGAGAGAGAGAGATGGAGTGCATGTGCACGCAAGAGAATTGGGGGACAGGCAGAGGGAGAGAATCTCAAGCAGACTCCCTGATGATTGTGGACCGCAACACCGGGCTCGATCTCATGACCCACAAGGTCATGACTTCAGCTGAAACCAAGTGTCAGAGGCTAAATCTCTAAATCAGCCAGGCATCCCTTTAAGCATGCTATTTTAAACAGCCTTTCTTTGCCCTTAAAAACAATTCTGCTTTAAACTAAAGCTGCTAAATGTCACTGTGCTAGGTTTTTGGATTTCACTGATTGAATTAACGCTGATTTCAAGGAAGCCAGTAATTCCTATCATTAAACTTCACTCTTCCAAAATGATTGCACTGGTATGTTGATCACTTTAATTGCTCTCTCCCTCCACAGGAGCTGATGCAACAGAATGGGATTAGTTATGTGTTAAATGCCAGCAATACCTGTCCTAAGCCCGACTTTATCCCTGAGTCTCATTTCCTGCGAGTGCCTGTGAATGACAGCTTTTGTGAGAAAATTTTGCCATGGTTGGACAAATCAGTAGATTTCATTGGTAAGTAGCTCCAGTAGTATTATAAGTCCTCTGGATTATGTATAGTCTCATATACAGGTGTACCCCTTCCTTCCCTTTTTTGTCTTTAGAGGAAAGGAGACTATTTCAGAGATTCCATAAGTTTAGGAACAACACATGCTGCTGCTTATCTTACTCAGTGGCCAAGGTGACATGTGTGCCATGCTGTTGCTGAGGGACTGCCTTGTGACAATCTGGCTTCCGGAACACCACGAGGTTAATCCTGATGAGATCTGTGATTATGTTGGCAAGTGTTTGAAAATCAGTTAAACTTCTGGGATTAAACTTTAGCCATTTTTTTCAGATCCCATGAATGACTCTTGGAAGCTTTGGTGGCATTCCTTAAACTGGTTTCACCTCGCTGCTATGTTCTCCCCAGAGAAAAGTCAAATGCTGTGAAAACACATCCCATCTTTATGTCACGAGACTTGTAAGCCTCAGTCCAAGTGCCAATAATTTCAAGTAGCAGGGGATCTAAAAAAAACTCCCTGATCCCGTCCTGTGCTGTGTTCTGCTTGCGGGCCTGTCAGTCCTAGTGCTTGGTGACATTTTGGTGCCTCAGGATCAGGTCTGGTCTGGGAAACTGGTGATGTGTATTTGAAATGCAGTTTTAGTGACGAGTGGCTGAACAGGGGAGATCTCGACCAGCACGAGGAGCCCCTTTGCTCCTGATGTTCCATGTGAGAAGTTCGTGATGTTTTCTTCCTCTAGTCACATAAGCTTGAGCACTCCGAATTAAATACTCTGAATTTGTTATGGTAATTAAGAAAAGAACTGGTTCCCTTTAAAATCTGAAATTATGTACATTAAGCTCCTCAACTATACCTTTCATCTGAGAGAGGAATTTCTAGATAATGCTTTTGGAACTTTGAGTAATTCCAAAACAGTCTTTTTTTTTTTTTTCCGTTCAAGATTCCAGATTGCCAAAAGTTTTCATCTTTAACTAGGATGCATTCTTTGAAGCGTCAGAAGATAAATGGCTTAGATAATTCACTTTATAATGTTCACAAATAAAACTCCCAAATGAATCAGCCCCACCGCTGTATTTCTAGGAAGTATTCAGTATACCCTTGTTTTTGCCTATTTAGAAGGTAACACTTAATGTTCCTATTGATTGTCATGTCAATCCAGAGACACTTGGCTCTAATCTCAGCTAAAAGTGCAGTTTCAGGACCTATTTAGAAGAGAACTCATCTCAGTGTTCAAGCTTTAGGAGGGTTAGCAGGAAAGAGAAAATGAGTAACTTTGCCCAGCTTGCTTGCTTCTTTCCTGGTAGACCTTGGGGTCATCCTGCCACTTAGTTCAGACAGAAGGAATTTACCATGTTCCAGCTTGGTTAAGCACACCCAAATACGTATTCTAATTTATTAGTAATATCTGAAAATATTTATACTTCCCAGTATTTCACTTGCTCAGCCCTGTTTACTAGGGCCATTGCTCCCCACGCCCCCAGCCCGGTAATTCAGTGTGAACCCTTCAGAGTCTGGCGCATGGTCACAGTGGTTGCTGGCCTCCACCGTGCTCTATGCCGTGGTCAGTCCTGGCAGGGTGCACAGTGGGAAAACTGCCCCCTTACCAGGGCTGAGTGACTTACAGGCTTGTGGAGGTTTTGTCTGTTTATTATTGAGGTAAATTTCAACAAATTTCTGGGTTTGTTGGGAGGACTCAAGTGTTCATGGAGTTTTGTCTTTATTTTTAGTTCCCATGGGCAGCAGTGAGCTGGGGTTGCCTGGGACTGTGGGACACTCTCGAGGTGCCTGGTCCTGGCTGGCTGCTCCTCTGGTGCTCTCCCTCCTCACCCTGCCCTTGGCTCCCGCCCCGAGTCCTGAGTTTGCATGTGGGCCCTACAGGGAGGTGACTCAGGGCATGTACTTTGGAGCCAAATTGTATTTGGGTCCTGCCTTCCTTGGTTACTAGTTAAGTGATTGGTATAAGCTTCTCAGCTTCCTGAACTGGAATTGGAAGATAGTGTATGTACTTAGAGGGGAGTTGTGACGATTAAAGTAAGTAACAGAATACCTTGTCCTCATAACTGGTCTTACTAAATAGCAGTGTTACAAATGATCCTCTGAGAAGTTCTTTCAGTTTTTTTTTCTTAGAGCTGTCCTCTGTAAGCGCAATGATTGCTTCTTTATTTTTAGCCTTTATGTGTCATCCTCACTGGCTCCCCTTTACCCATTTGTTATCCTCTCTGCCCTTTTTTGACCTTGATTTTTATTCCTGAGCTGCTAAAGCGATAGCCTGCTTTTCTTCTTTCCAGTTGTCACCGTCCGTGCTTTTGCTGCCCCCGTTCAGCAACCTTCAGTCCTTAGCCTGACATTCCCGGCCCTCCAGCCCCTACTCCCCACCTTTGAAACCTTCTTTCTAGCAACCCCCTGCTCCACCCACCCCGCCCCATGGCGCATGTGCAGCGGCTCTGGTGGACTGTTGGCTGAGCGGCCTATTGGGTCCTCCTGCATGGCCGCCCAGCACACCTTTCCCTTCTCTCTGCCAGGTCCCTGTGTGTGTGACTTCCTTTGCTTTAAGACTCCCTTTAGGACTTATTTCTGTCAAGAGCCGAACCCCAATCCAGTGTAATACTTTTCAGTTAGAATTTTTTAAAAGATTTATGTATTTATTAGATTATATTGTGTGTGTGCATATATATGTACATATATATGCACACACACATACATATATATGTGCATTATAAGATTATGTATTTATTAGAGCATGCGCATGCACAGAGTGGGAAGGGGTATGGCAGACTCTCCGCTGAGCCCATGGGGCTTGATCCCATGACCCTGAGATGACTACCTGAGCTGAAATCAAGAGTCAGATGCTTAAACGACTGAGCCACATAGGTACCCCTCATTTAGATTTCTAAAATACATCCTCAGAAGTGTCGTAATTGTAAAAGCAATTTAAGTACAATGCAGAATATTTGAAAAACAGAGAAAAGGAAACCTATAACCTCAACATCCTAACACATCTGTTATCATCATTTTATTTCCTTCCAACTCTTTTCACATTTTCTATAAAGTTTGCTTTTTAAGGTATGTATGAGTCAGCTAGCCAGTATTTACTGGGTGCATAATATATGCCCAGTGTGAAGCCCTCTGAGGTAATTAGAAGCAAGATCCTTCTAGGTCCTTATAGTCTTGTTTTGAAATAACTGTTTTAAATAATTGAGAGAATATTGTCAACATTTAAAAAAACTTTTGAGGAGCACTTGGGTGGCTCAGTCGTTAAGCATCTGACTCTTGATTTCGGCTCAGGTCAGGATCTCAGGGTCGTGAGATCGAGCCCCTGTCAGGTTCCAAGCTGAGCATGGAGCCTGCTTAAGATTCTGTCTCTCTCCCTCCCCTACCCCCGACCTCCCCTCCAGCTCTCCACCTCCCTACTTCCCAACTAGCTAAATAAATAAAATTTAAAAGACTAAAATCCAGCCTACTTCCAATAAGAATTTAAAGCAGCTTATAGTATGAGACTAGGATCAAAAAACATACATACACATTAAAATAGGATCAAAGGGCAAGAACCAAGTAATATGGGGCTAGAAAAGTACAATACAATCTGAATTACAGTTCCCTATTGAAATTGAGTGAAAGATTCAGCTTTGAGCTTCTTAGCAGCCTAGGCAAAAGTGGAGATACTAAGATTAGTACAGGCTGAGGACTGTGTAGTTGAGACAAGGGAGAGAACAGTAGAGGCCCAGGAAGGCCTGGGACTTGATGTACATGGGTTTATATATTATCATGTTGTATAGTACATACTTGTCTCAAGAATTTATACTCATTTGTTACTGTTTCATTATGTTTGATTTCACTATCTGGGGAAAAGCTGATTATTCATATACTATCCAAAAGTCCTGTGTGTTTTGTACATCATGAATAATCACATACATTAGGAGTTTGTAATGTCTAACAGAAGTGGGGAGACTGGAGAGGGCTTATATTACTATTTAGCTGCCGGAGCAGATTCCCAGGAGATCTGTGAATTACAAGAATTTTGACATAAGGTTTGGTAACTTTTGGTGGTGTCAGCTAACACAAGAGTGAAAAGGGGAGAATGGAGCTCCATGGCCGCGGCTCATAGGTAAGCGTGCGTGTCATTGTTCCGAAGTGAGGCAGTCCTAGTGCTGGCTAGTGCATGTTAGCAGGTTCCAGGCAGCCTGGGCAACTTCGCTTACTCCCACAGGTAGCTTCTGGAGCCCCTCAACAGGGAGAGATGGCAGCACTGTTGGGCTGAATGTTCTTGGTTCTAAGTGTCCAAAAGTCCCACCTACCCTGTTGTAGGGAACAGACATGATGCAGTCAGGAACTCCTGGATATCCAGGAAAGGGTCAAGCTCCCTTGGTCCTCATTAAAGGGAAAACCTGATTCATAGCATACACATGGTTTTCTTCTTAAATTCAGCAAATAAAGTTGAGCCACTTTATGACATACAGAAAAGTCTAAACTATAGGAAGATAGGTTCTATGAGTCAGGATTTCAAAAGTACCCTGACCTGGCATCTTTTTGCCTTCTGATGCGATATGGTGATAGTCCTCTCCCTCCCCACCCTCCTGATTTTTAAATTAGTAATGTATGTCACATATGTTTGAAATGAGAAAATATTTTTTAAAATTTCATACCTCTTATATGTAGCAAAACATTATACTGAAATACAATGTTATATGTCAGTTATATCTCAAAACTGAAAATCCTATCTCAAAACTGGGAAAAAGTGTAGTATCTCTTACCTAACTAGAAAGAAGTTGGAGTGTCCGACAACATGGGTAAAGTTATTTTCTTTACGCTTCTCTGCATTCTGAAATTTTCCACACTAAAGAAGTAGAATCATGTCATCATAATGTAGGATGTATAACCAGGGAAAGTTATTAAAATAAAAATAATGTAAAAAACCCATTGGGAAAGGTACCGAGTAAGAGGCGAGCTTGAGTTAGGGGACTCGGTGCTTACTAACATGTCTAGTCCTTTGCTGTACTGTATGTAAATGGTGAAGTGATCTTCCTTTTATCTCCCTAAGAAACTATTGTACAATATGTAAGTAGATGAGATTTATTCGGAGTTATTAGATGTAAGGAAGTGTGTACCTGGCAGCAAGATCTCACCGTTGACCATAGTTGTTCTTAGTGACCCTCTTTGAATTTGACTCCTGCAGAGAAAGCCAAGGCCTCCAACGGGCGCGTCCTGGTGCACTGCTTAGCTGGCATCTCCCGCTCGGCCACCATCGCCATCGCCTACATCATGAAGAGGATGGACATGTCCTTAGATGAAGCTTACAGGTGAGGGCCAGAATGCGTCTTGGGCGACAGGCTTTTCATTTGACCTGAAGTGTGAAGGGAGAGGAGGGTGTGTAACCAAATTAAAGCAAATCAGGGGACGCCTGGGTGGCTCAGTTGGTTAAGCCTCTGCCTTCGGCTCAGGTCATGATCCCGGCATCCTGGGATCGAGTCCCACATCAGGCTCCTTGCTCGGCAGGGAGCCTGCTTCTCCCTCTGCCTGCCACTCTGTCTGCCTGTGCTTGCTCTCTCTCTCTCTCTGACAAATAAAGAAATAAAATCTTTGAAAAAAAAATTAAAAAAAAAAGCAAATCAGGACTATTTTAGTTACATGCCATACAGGTGACTGGATTTTTAAGTGGTTTTTCAAAGACCAGAAAAAGAATGCACTTTTGTAAGTTAGCATAAATTCCACCCAAACTCGTGTTGGGTTCATCTTCAGCTACTTTCTGATTTTCAGGAACAATAAATCTAAACAGAACACCATCCTGAGTTTATATCTCTTCCTAACTGGGGAAGTATATCTGAGGAAAAAAAGCTCCAGCAGATTACCCATTACAGAGTTCCTCCTTCTGCTTCAAGCTTTGTGCCTCCGGTCACTGTGAGGAAAAAGCCCTAGAGCAAGTAATTGTCAAAATATGTTTACCGAGTCCAATGTTCTACATTCTAGAGTTGCCCAGAGTCTGGATTTTGATTGGATCGCTCTCCCCACCCTTGGGCCAAGTGGAGGGCAGGCAACACAGGACCGGGGTTTGTGCCCTGGGTGAACCGGGGGCCCCTGCGCGCTGAGCGGGTAGAGGTGGGGAGTTTCCGTGTGATAGAGAGCCAGTACATACGGGTGCAGGAAGCAGGCCTGTTGTAACAATTGGACTTTTTTCTCACATTGGAAGATCTGTAAAGAAATTTGCTACCCGAGCAGCTTCTCATTCGAGGAGCAAGCCTGGAGGAGAAGGGCCCTACCTTGGTCTCCATCAGTTCCCTCGTCCCCCAGTCAGGCTGTTCTCCCCACAGGGCTTCTGGCACCATTTCGGAAGCAGAAAGAAAGGCACTTGTCATGTTACCAAGTCTTATTATACGAGGACCCTACGTTTATATTTGTTAGGGTGGGGCCAGTTGTTTCTGACCTCAGTTTGCTTTAGGTTACTTGATTTCCAAGGAGTTTGTGATTTTCCTCTATCTGTATTCAAATACAAATCCTCAAATACAAATACAACTCCTGCATCTTTGGCAAGGTGTCTGTGAAGGGCAATAGCCAATGAATTCGTCTAAGAGTCTGTTTCCACAATTAAACATAAAAGCTATTTATTACTAGTTTTTACCCCTTGATGATTCTTTTTAACACAGTGGTTATAAAAATGGACCCAGACATTAGGCCTGGTTTTGAATCCCAGCTGTATGATTCTGGGCAAGTCACTTAAGGACTTTGTGGGTAACATACCCCCCTGACATGGGTAGTTTTGGGGACTGAATGAGATAATACTCTAATGCAGTAGCCCAGTGCTTAGCACACAGAGCCACCTGAGAGCTGATGACTCTGTCATGCTGAAGGCACTCGAGTGTGTGCTTTGATGCTCTGGTCTCCTGATAACCGCTTTTCTTGTCATTAATTAAAACATGCAATGTCCTGAGGAAGTGACTGTGGGGACTTTGAGAAGGCACGATACAGGGAAAGCTGGAGAGTGGCTGTCACTCTGTACTTCTGAGGTGGCACCAGCGCTGGGCTTGGGGCGGGGGTGCTTAGGACAGAATCTTCGCTTGTCAATTGCATTGGAAACTGTGGGTCCTTGAAAATAAGAAGGCTGAAACTAGAGCTTTGGGGGGCCTGGCCCTTGTCTTTCTAGGAGGCTCCAGAGACATGTATGTCTCCCTGAACTTTCATACCAGTCATCTTCCCATAGGTATCTCAGAGGCTCTAATAATTTACTTAATATTCTATTTTCTAGCTATTTTAAAGATAAAGTGCAGCTGCAAAATTTACGATTTTTATGCCTTTGCTCTCCACAGATTTGTGAAAGAAAAAAGACCTACTATATCTCCAAACTTCAATTTTCTGGGCCAGCTCCTAGACTATGAGAAGAAGATCAAGAACCAGACAGGTGCATCAGGGCCGAAGAGCAAACTCAAGCTGCTGCACCTGGAGAAGCCCCATGAAGCCATCCCTGCGGGCTCCGAGGGTGCACAGAAGCAGGAGCTGGGCCCCAGCCCACCCTGTGCCAACTGCGCTCCCTCCGAGGCAGCGGGGCAGCGGCCCGCACATCCTGTCGGTGCACCGGGCCCGCAGCCCTCGCTGCTGGAGGACGGCCCCCTGGTGCAGGCCCTCAGTGGCCTCCACCTGCCTTCAAGCAAGCGAGAGGACAGCAGTAAGCTCAAGCGCTCCTTCTCTCTGGACATCAAATCTCTTTCGTACTCAGCCAGCGTGGCGGCGTCCTTGCACGGTTTCCCGTCCTCAGAAGAGGCGCTGGAATACTACAAGCCTTCTGCGAGTCTGGAGGGGTCCGCCAAGCTCTGTCAGTTCTCTCCGGTGGAGGAAGTGTCGGAGCAGACCCCGGAGAGCAGCCCGGACAAGGAGAAAGCCAGCCTCCCCGAGAAGCCTCAGCTGGCCAGGCCCCCCGAGGGCCCGGGGAAGCGGCTGCACATGGGAAGAACCAGCGCGGGGGGCGCTGCCCCGCGGCCCCTCTTCTCCCCGCTGCAGCGGAGCGGGAGCGTGGAGGACAACCGCCCCGCCAGCTTCCTCTTCGGCCTGTCCGCCAGCCAGCAGCACCTCGCCAAGTCCGCCGCCGGCCTGGGCCTCAAGGGCTGGCACTCGGACATCTTGGCTCCCCACACCTCCGCCCCTTCCCTGACCGGCAGCTGGTATTTCAGCCCGGAGCCCCCTCGCTTCTGCTCGGCCTCAGCCGTCTACGGGGGCAGCGGCGGCTACTCGGCCTACAGCTGCAGCCAGCTGCCCACCTGCGGCGACCCGCTCTACTCCGTGCGCCGGCGGCAGAAGCCCAGCGACAGGGCCGACTCCCGGCGGAGCTGGCACGAGGAGAGCCCGTTCGAAAAGCAGCTGAAGCGCAGAAGCTGCCAGATGGAATTCGGCGAGAGCATCATGTCGGAGAACAGGTCGCGGGAAGAACTGGGCAAAGTGGGCAGCCAGTCCAGCTTTTCAGGCAGCATGGAAATCATTGAGGTCTCCTGAGAAGGAAGACCCTGCGGGCTTCTCTGGACAGTACTTTCTTGTTCACAAAAATATTCCCTGTAAATCTGAAATATATATATGTACATACATATATATTTTTGGAAAATGGAGCTATGGTGTAAAAGCAAACGATGGATCAACACAGCTGCTCTCTTCAGCGTCCGCACTTGAGAGCAGCTGCTCTTTCTCAACAAGAGTGGACGGGCAGATGCTAGATGTCCTCCCCGCCAGATGAGAAATTGTACGCAGCGCATTGCACATCCTCTTGTTCCTGCTGAGTCCAGTTTGGGTGGTGGAGGATGACATGCCCTCCCGTGTTCGTGTTGTGCTACAAGAGCTCTCGTGTGCTAGCCCCTGTCCGGCCCCCTCCGTAGTGCACCTTAGCGCTGAGACTGAGCCAGCTGGTGGGTTGGGCGGGTAGACCCCATCAGGGACAGAACCTCACCGTAAACGCAAGAGAAACGAGCCCATCCAAAGCAGACTCGCACACCCAAGCTCACGTGGCAGCCGAGTGCCGCGAACCTCATTCTGCTGCACACACCGTTTAGGGGCCTTGCCAAGGTCGACTTCAGAGCAAACCCAGTACCTCAGACTGAAAGTCGGGGCTTTCACCACTACCGAGTCCGGTAGCCTGGCTTCTAGGCGTTGTGAATAGGTAGGTAGCTAGTCACACTTTGCAGGGCAATTCAGACTGTCTCTGCACAAATTTCCAGTTGGGCCTGGATGGTGGTAGTTAATTTTTTCTTCTCAGCTTGACGAAGAGAAGGGGAACCGTCTAGGATTCAATAGAACAGCCAGGGACCTGGCCTCGAAATAATTTAAGGTAGGTTGGGAGGCTAAACAAGTCTTCCTCCCTCCGTGTGAATCAAAGAATTGTTCCAAATGGGGTTGTTAATCCTTTAAATAAAGATGAACTTGGTTGAAGCCAGATCTGAATTTATTTGGGTTGGTAGAACAGCAGCACCTTCAAGTTCTCAGCCAAAGTAGATTTTTTTCCATTTCCGTTTCTTTGCACAGATAGGTTTTTTACAAAAACCTAACAGGTAGACTTTTACAGGAAACTAGCATGAGGGAGAAAAGCTCTGGAAAGATTAAAGAATTAAAATTGCTAAGGAGAGCCAGGAAACTCATTTTTCTCAATGGTTTTGTTCCCCTGAGCCTGTGATGAAGGAGGTAGTTCTGTAATTTCCTCACACTTTCTGATTTACTAATAGGGCTGAGAGGCTAGTTCGATGAGGAGGGTTCTGAATAAAACAGTATAGGAAGGTGAGGGGAAGGTGGCTGGCTTTTGTTGTGAGTGGAGCGTGAAGCCACAGCCAAGCTATTCTCAGAAAGTATCCCTGGCTTTTTTTTTTTTTTTTTTTTTTTAGTAGAAAGGACATATCAAAATGGAGCAGGACCAAGGTGGTCTCTCAGTCTTTGACCTACAATCACTGTATGGACTCAATCCTGGCAGCTGAAAATAGAGGAGTTGATTGGAACAGTACACAAGTGATGAGTACATACCTGCTTTTAAACTTCCCGGCTTGAGTCTTGTCAGCTACAGTATGGTCCTCTTTTGAAGCCTTAATTCACGTCAGCAGCTTTTTTTTGGGGGGGGGTAGGGATGGGGGTGTTATTTTTCTTTACTGTAAGTGTAGCTAGTTGCTGACTCATATCTCAGGTTTTTCTGTGTTTGAGAAATGGATAGTCCTTTGACTAGGATGTGACTTCATGTTTCCTATGATGACTGCTGAAACCAGCACAGAATGAGTGATGGGATTCAGAACGGACTTGCTCATATGATTCCAAGCAGTGCATAACAGAACCGCTCGCTCATGCACGGGTAACGTGCTGTGATCCGGGTGTAAAATGAAGGCAGGAAGAGAGGACACTGCATAGGGAGCTTGGTATTCCTGTATGGAAAAAGTTCTGTCAAATGATGTTAGTTTTTCCACATACATTTAAATCTGGGGTCTAATCAGACATTCTCAAGGAGTAACTTTTGAGGTGTTCTGTATACACCAAGCGTGGAAGAGCTCACTTGTTCTCCAGAGTCTGGTCATAACTGTGGAACTTTTTTTTTTTTTCCCCAGTTTGGTCAAGTTTTTTTTTCTTTTCCTTTTTTAAATTTCTTTTCAGCGTAACAGTATTCATTGTTTTTGCACCACACCCAGTGCTCCATGCAAT
>PISX010007611.1:0-34067 GCA_004024625.1 Mellivora capensis | reverse complement strand
TTCATGGTCCCTTTCCTTCCCTTGACTGCGAGGTAGTCCTGCCCTACAGCCTTTGGTCTCAACTGCGTATGTCAGATACACAGTTCTCTGGGCGAGACTGCGGGGCCCCGGGGCGAGCCCTGCCACTGCGTGGGGAGGCTGGCTGCTCTCTGCTGTAGGGGCTCATAGGGCACGCCCCGGAGTCTGCCAGCAGGACACTGAACGGTGATTTCTAACGAGCAAAACTAGCTTCTGTGTGAGAAAGGCTGGACTGTGGTTGACATATGTAAAGTGAGGTGGAAAGACTGTATAAATGTTTAATATGAATATAGTGTTCTTTTGGAGTAAGATGCTGTTGAATGGTTAAATTGTGCATTTCTCATTTTGATGTTCATGTATGTTAATATGAAATAAAATCAAAACTGGTACCTGTTTATACATAAATGAGAAAAGGACCTCTCCTTGCAACTTTTGGTGGGAAGAACATCTGAGATGGTGGGAAGAACATTTTGGTGGGAAGAATATCTGAGTTGCAGAAGAAGGCAGTGGTGGAACCTGTCCCGCTGTTCCCACAGCGAAGGGGACTTAGCTCAAAATAAAGTGGTGAGGGCACCAGATACAGTACGTGTGCCGTCCTTCCCATGGAACACCAGCTCCTTGGCTGACGGTTCCATGCTGGCCTTCGTTCTTCAATGCCTGTACCAATGCACACTACAGTGGGGAGCCCTAGACACTTGGTAAATATTTGCTGACTGACTGAACCAAGAATAAGTATAGGTAGGAAGAAGACCAGATGCACATTCATGGCACATTCTAACGGCATATGTAAATGGTTTTATAATTCTTATAGGAAAAATGGGGAATAGTCATTAAAGATCTGTACTCCATCCTTGCCATGTACATCTTCAGGACCCCTCTGCTTATAAAGGACACTGCACAGGATAATTTAAGAGACTAGTAACTTAGTCTCATCAAAGGGATAAAGCATTTTACCTCCGTAAATATGTTTCATAATAAAGCATATTACCTTGGAATAATAAGAATCACAGGTGATGTCACTTAAGTTGGTTGGGATAGGCTTCTGAGATGAAGTTAAATTTAAGAAAACTTAAAAGCAAGAGGGATGGTACTGGGTGAGCCAAGACTAAGAGCAGCCTTGGCCTGGACCTGGCAAAGAACCAGAGGCGGACACAGGACGGAAGAACAAAGGGAGTGGGAGCACGTCTGCCTCCCGAGAGGAAGGCGGCATGTGCGAGCAGGTGTTCAGGGAGAGGCTTCAGATGAGAAGGTGCAGATCTTGGGAGCTCCTGAAGGCCAAGCCTCTTACGACTTAAGCGCACAGATCTGGGGACCTCTTAAGGGCAGTAAGAACAGGCTAGTGCAGGAGGACTGGTTTGAGTTTGACAAGGAATATCAGACCAGGGCTAAGGGGAAACAAGGAAGATAGAGATGGCAAGGCAAGGGTGTACATACTGGGACTAGTTGACAGAAACTTTTCACGTCAAAGCCGTCACTGCCATTTTTAATACCATCTGGTTTTGTTTTCTGACACCACGCAGAATCGTTTCAGATCTAGTAACATTTGTACAGGTGCTTTTCTCTGAACATTACTGTCCTGCATCTATAAATGGAAGAGGGAAGTGAGTTATTTCTAGCATTCTGTGGGACACATGCATCCTTGTACAGCGTAATTATATTCAGTTTTATCTTTAAAGTCTTGCAAAGTCAACTGGAAAATTACCTCACTGTCTTGAAAAATGTTTACACATCAGTCCCGTTGTGCAGTTGATATGCACAGGCAACAAAGTGGGTTCACGTAAAAACCAGTGTCACCCCTTTAGCTGTAGCTCAGTCAAGTCCGTGGAAACAGTGTCCCATGGGAAATGCGTGCTGTGACCTCGAGGGAACAGTGTCCCAGGCAAAGAGGGTAGCTCGCAGAGGGTGAGCTCAGCTAGCTGTGCTCTGGGTTCTCTCTGCTAGAGGCAATTCCGACACTTTCAAAGGCTGAAATTAAGGCACTTGGTTCACCAAAGCTTTGAGTGTGAATCCTGCTCACTGTATCATAAAAATAAAAGGTCGCAGAAGGAAGATGCCTTGACTGGTGACGAGAACGGAGTCCCTAGTAAATTCCATCAGGCCTCAGAGTGGCACGGATGACCCTGCCCAAGACCCTGACAGGAACGGATACACATCAGCACACCACAGGAGCTACTGGTAGACCAGGAAGCAACTGGGTTTAGTTGCCAACAATTTTTTTTTGGTTTAAGGCATGTGAATAAGGAAGTTATCCGGACACCCTTCCCCTCTGGAGTTGGGCCATTTGAATGGAAGCGACACGCCTTGTGTGTGTGCAAGAAATTCAGTGCCGCTTACCACACGTTAGTGAACAGCAGTGACCTCGGGGGTGCCATGCAGCTCTTAACTGAGGAAGCAAAGGGCAGGGGAAAGAAGAGCAAATTCTTCCTCTCGGCACGAAGAACAATTTACACCTATGACATCCCCCAGGAAGAATGGTCACTTCACTCTACCCTTCCATCTTTAATAGCAACATTTTAAGTAGTTTCCTACTGAGTACTATATATCTGGGTTTAGCGGAGGTACAAACTGGGAAGACCAAATTTCACTCACCCTGGAATATCAATCAAGGCTTGCTCCCAGCTTCCATTCCTGAAGATTCCTGGTTTTGCCTTGGGACTTGCTAAGGGAACGGCCACAGCTGAGTCAGTTCTACAAATCCACAGAAGCAGGGGCCCCATGTCAGTCCCCCAGCACCGTTAGTGTATGTAACCTTGGAAACCGCATGTTTGGGACACCCGTAACACACCCTCCTTATATACCGGTGGGAAAAGCGAAGGAGATTATAAAAGCCCACCTTGTTCCTTGAGTGCACTCCTGTATCTCGGGGAATGGAGTCCTTATCATTCGTTTCATTGAGTGCTGACCCTGCAGAGATAAATTCTGTTCCTAAGGACAGAACTTTAAGGGCAACAAAGATATGACACCTGTCGAATTACATAGGTTCTCATGAGACCTGCACTCACACGCTGTAAACTGGCACGCACATGCGACACGGGCCAAAGGCCGCTCCTACCGACTTCCACTACGATGAGTGGGACAAGGACACCGCAGTTCATGGGGGCGGGGCTGACCGTGCTCATACCTACAGAGGCAGAGGCCAATAGATTGGCAAAACAGATGCTCCAAGGAAAGGAGGCCCTGGATATTTTCTAATAGGCAAAAAGAAGGAAACAAGCTCCGTTGGGAGCTCAGAATGTGAAGTCACTTCCAAAACACAGGGCCACTGCTCAGAGACAACAGATAAAGATGTGGTTAGAGTATCAGTCACAGAAGTGGAATCCTGGAGCTGGAAGGGGCCCGAGAGCCTGTCCAGCCCGGCTCACACCGCAGGGAAGTGGAGACAGGCTCAGGGAAGTGAAGGTCTCTGCCAAAGGTCAATCTGGACGCTAGGAGTGACAGACACAGAATCAGGAGCAGGGGCGTTGAAGGACTGGCCTTGGGCACTTCATTATGGGTGCTGCTAAGAGCGCCCCAGTGGAGCAGCTTCTGGTGCAGGCGCAGTCACCGGGCGGGCGGGCGGGCAAGAAGGCGGCCGTGTGGTCTGAGACAGCCAGGACAGCCGCAGCCTGCAAGCAACCGGCTGGAACTGGCATCCGCCTCTCGCCAGGACCCACGCCAGCTTCCCCTCTTCTCGAAGCCCCATCCTCCTGCTGATGACTTAACAGGAAAAGCTCGATTCATACCTGGCCTGCGATTTGGAACAACTGAAGGCAGAGTTCTGTGGGAGCTGGAGAGGCCATGGGCCTGGCTGCTGGGCCCAGCACAGGGCAGCAGTCCTTGAACCGGAGCCTGAGATGCAGCGGGGGCCTGACGCTGGCGACCTCTGGCGAGGGAACAGGGCTGCTGCTTTCTGTCCACTTCCAAATTTCATGCAGGTGGCTCCCGTGGCCAACCCTAACCAGAAACAAACAGAGATTGTGGAAAACGGTTCAGCTAAGCCAAGTTGACAACACTGCAAAACCACCCCCCACACCATAAATACTCACTAGAATTCTCTAAAAAAAATACTGAATTTGCCTATTGTTCTTCTCTGCTTCTACCCAGTAATGAGGATCCTCAGTACTTAGGACCCAAATGCAAGTTATTATCATCATTTTGTCTAACTTTTAAAAAAATGTTTCCCCCAGTAAACTCTACTCCCTCTACACATGCGGCCTGAGCTCACAGTCCTGAGACCAGGAGTCGCATGCTGTACCGACCGGGCCAACCAGGCACCCCCATCTAATTTCTTTATAAGAAGAGTTGGGTTTTGAGGTGGGGGGCAAGCCAGCTGGCTGGCTGAGAATGTTCCCAGGTCCACCCTCCTGCCATACTCTTACCTTGAACTGTTGAAACACAGCGAGCGAGCTCCGTCCTCAGTGGGCTTGGTCTGCGTCTCATTTTATTTGCTCTGTGCTTTAATTTATGAATTACACTAAGTGGAGTGATGGTAACAGCACCTGACCCCCAAGCTGCTCTTACAGCTCTTCGTCCTTGGAAAGCTGCAAGCACGCCCGTGTTCAGAGCGGGGATCTGCAATCTGCACACTCCAGGAACTCCAGAAAAACGTAAATAAAGCCACTTCTGCCAGTCTTGGCAAAGGGGAATAGAAGTATTCCTTGTATTATTTTTTCAAAACTCAATTTCTGCTGGTTTGAAATTAAAGAAAGGGAAAAAAAAAAAAGTAATGAGCATAGGTAGTACCCAGTCTAGCTACATGGGATATTAAAATGTATTGTGAAATTATATTAAAACAGTATAGAAAAGTGAAGAACCACATGAAACAGGAGGGAGAAAGATGAGTGGATGAGAACAGAGCTCAGAACTAGCTCCTCAATCACCTGGAAATGTGGGACATGACAGAAGGGGTACTGTGCCTCAGTGGAGGGGAGGACACATTCACTAAACATCGTCACCCTCCCCTCCGTGACATTTCCTAAAATAACCTTAGCTATTAATAGGTTTCTAAGAAACAAAACATTTTTCCAGATTTGTACCCTCGAATAAATTCCTCTAGAAATGGTTTAAGACCCAATAAAATCCTGACCATCAAAAGGCATTAGAAACAAACTTCCTTTACCAGTGTGGCCCAACAGAGGTTCAAGGGAGAGTTCCTCCCTCCCCAGCTCGAGGCTTCCGAGTCCCCCACAACACCCTCACGCCACTTTATCCCCTGCGGCTGGACACCTCTAGGCCGCCTTCCTAATGGGGAGAGGAAGGCATCAGTCCCCAGGAAGGCAGCCATGGGAAGTCACCCCCTGAAAGAGGGGGATGCCGCCTTGGCCTCTTCCCTGGGCTCTGGTGTCCATCTGCTCTTTCCAGCTCAGAGGGATGAACAGATATTCTTTGGTTGTTCCTTCGAAAATCCTGGAAGCTGGTTTTTTTTTTTTTTTTTTTCCCTGTGTCTGAACTAATTTTTTTTTCCATTTAGCTTCAAATGCTCAAGTTTCTTTGTTATCCAGTTATTTTAGGTCCTACGTTTTATTCTGGGTTCTAAGAATCTTACAAAATAGTATCTATTTAAAATCCGAGATTAGAATCCGATCACGTTTACCAGAGATATGCTAAAAGGATCAACTTTAAGGTTATAAAGCCACCAAAGGCTGTTTTTGACATCTCAAAACACCTTCAGAAGTTTAGAGGATTTAATAAGGGGAATGAGGCGAGTCCTGACAGGATGTCCTGGCCCAGAGGCTTCCCCATATTCCCAGCTCCTGGTCTTGACGTGCCTGCCTCCACCTGGTCCTCCATTCTGTTTCTTTGCATCTTTAGCCTTTCTTCCCTGGGGACAGCTCTGAGGTGCAAACTCCTGCACTAAGCACTTCTACAGTTACTCAGGTGGCTTCCTTTCCTAAACTTCCACAGAAGCTCAGCAGCACTGTGAGTTTCCTCTCTGAAGAAAAGGAGGGCCGGGACCCCAGAGGCCTGTTTGTAGTCAGGGCACAACGTCAGGCAGAGCAAGTGGGCTCCACACACGCCTGCTGCAGGCATTTCAAAGCCTGACCACGCCGGAGGTTTACCAGGCTAGTAAAATCAGTGTGGGTTAAAACCTTGTCACAGAAACTGGAGTCTCGCCAGTGCTGATGTAATGTGAGGAAACCTAACCACGTGTGCATTAAGGAAACCAGTTATCAGCGGGAGATGAGCCCGATGAGGGTGTTCAAAGGCAGTCCTCAGTCTCCAATGACGACACACAAGGGACACCATAACCCAGCACACAACAAAAATACCAGTGTTCCGCCGCGGCAGGAACAGGGTGCCCCAGATAAAGACCTGACGTGATGTCAACAGGGCAGGAACAGTAACAACACCGAGACCTGGGTTAAATTAGTTCTTTATGTTTACAATTCATAACCCGGAAAGCCTACTGAGTAAAATTTCATGAAGGCCTTGAGGACACAGCTTCTTAAAACATTTCTCCCCTTCTCTCTGTATTTTCACTCCGCAAGCCAGACTTGACAATATACACTCTCAATTAAAAAAAGAAAATCTAAACAAAACTAAAAGAATTCCCAACACAGAGTTCTGCCAGAAATTTCTAATAATTCAGATACTCCAAATTCGGTTAGCACCGAGAATGAGTTTGGTTCGTTTTGCCAAGGGGAAAACGCATCAAGGAAAGGGGTAGGTGGCGCAGGATCAGATTTTCAGGCCAGCCGGACCGCTCCACACCCCTTCCTAGAGTCCCAGAGCCTCCACGTGGCTTTAGGATCCAGTCAGCTCCTGGATCTCAGGCCCCAGGGGCAGTGCCTGGCTCTGTCCCCAGAGAGCAAGCGCCCAGCCCTAGAGTTTGAGCTCCCGCTCTGGTTTCATGCTGAAGGGCTCCAAGCGTTCGCTCTCCGGCAGCAAGCTGTTGAGCCGCTCCATCAGGGGCACCGTCTGGTCAATGCCCATCTGGATGCGGCGGAGGATGGCCGACATCTCGTTGACTTTCTGGATCTGCTCCGCGTATTTGGCATATCTCTTCTGGCGCTCCTGCATGAAGCTGAAGAGCGTCTCCACAGACAAATCCATCTGCAGAGGGAGAAAAGAAAGAAGCGCATTAAACCTAGTTGAACCAAGTCATCTCCAGGGGACCAGGTATCCAGCAGGAGTCCCTGAGGCCAAACGGAGGCTGGTCGGCTTACAGGAAGCGCTGGCCATGGAAAACCTCCCCCTGACCACTCTTCTGTCACCTGCTGCCCCATGGTCACCTCTGCAGGGGGCTCCGAGATACTTACACCTTGTGGAGACCCTCAGATTTTTTTTTCTCTATCTCTACATAAAGAATCCTGGGCTTGGAAATTAGACCAGAATTTGAATGTGGCTCTGCCACTGGGGTTGATAATACTTACCTTTTTTGCACATCTCCAAAGAACAGGGAACTCGGGGTGCCTGGGTCACTCAGATGGCAGATGGTTAAGTGTCTGCCTTCAGCTCAGGTCATGATCCTGGGGTCCTAGAATCCAGCCTCGGGCTCCCTGCTCAGTGGGGAGAGTCTGCTTCTCCCTCTCCTGCTGCCGCTCCTGCTGCTCATGCTCTAATAAATCTTTTTATTTTATTTTTTTTAAGAATTTATTTATTTGACAGAGAGACAGACACAGTGAGAGAGGGAACACATGCCAGGGGAGAGGGAGAAGCAGGCTTCCCACTGAGCAGGGAGCCCGACTTGGGGCTCGATCCCTGGACCCCAGGATCATGACCTGAGCTAAAGGCAGAGACTTAGTGACTGAGCCACCCAGGCTCCCCTCAAATAAATAAAATCTTAAAAAAATAACAAACCAGGGTAATGATTTCCCAACTGTGAGGACAGAGTGAGAGCACACATCCAGCACAGGACCTGGCATGGCTCAGAGGAGCTTCACAACACAGCTGTCATTCCTCCCCATCTTCCTTGAATGGCTGCGGGCTGGCGGCCCCTGGGGACGAGTGCAGGGAAAGGGCTGGCTTTCTCTGACAGCCTAGGCGCAAGTCCATACCATTCACCACACTGCTGTTAGGCAAACCACTCCATGCACTCTCTTCCCTGGTTAAACATATGTTAGGCTCTGTGCTCCCCTTTTGTGACTATTTTCTTCCTCTGGGGAAGTTTTTTGGAAACTATCACCTGGATGAAAATAAGGGAGGGAACTTCCAGCCTGTCAGGTGCCTACACCCACCCCTCCTGTGTAGGAAAGAAACAAACTACCAACACTCCAATTTCTACCCTTAAATTGAGTTCAGATGCTACATCAGCCCTGGTTCTTGTCCACTCCAAGAGCACGACCCTACCCAATCCCCAGCCCCAAGCAAAGTGCAGGCACCCAATACATGCTACCAGAGCCTCTGGAAATGGTGTGATAAAAACCAAATCACGGGGCTCCTGGTGGCTCAGTCAGTTAAGCATCCACTCTTGGTTTCAGCTCAGGTCATGATCTCAAGGTTGTGAGATCGAACCCTGCACTGGGCTCTGTGCCAGGCCTGGAGCCTGCTTGAGATTCTCATTCTCCCTCTCCCTCTGCCCCTCCCCTCCCTCTAACAAAACAAAACAAAACAAAACATAACACCAAATGAAACAAACAGGAGAAAACCAAAGCCAGCTCCGTGAAAAATAACCAGTTCTATTTTTATACCGTGTTTGTGTATGTGTGTGTGTGTGTGTGTGTGTGTGTGTGTCTCAAAGTTGGGGGTGGTGGTGAGGAGAAGGATGGTGAGTAAGGGAGGTGTTAGAAGAACTTCATGCTTGTTTGTTCTATGCTGGTTCTTTTGTCACTTGTTTTGAAATGCTCAGGGGACAAAAACAAACAAACAAACAAAACAGCTTGTGGGAGAAGAGCAAGGGAGGGAAACCACCACCTCCCAATACTGTGGAAGCAGTTTATACTTTCAGATGGTCCTCTGCAACCCTGTTCAGTCATTCCAGCACTTTCAGATAGTGGGCCAGTAAATTATAGCATTCCTAAGAATCAACCACTGGGCCTTTTCAGAATGGCAATTCAGGCCAGCCCCTAGAAACACTCCGCCTTCCAGCAGACACTGGTGATGTGGGAGCTTGCCGGACTCCTCATAAGAACCAGCAGAGCTCACTGAACCACCTGCTCCAGCATTCGGCACCATCTTGAGTTATCCCATTTCACTTGGCTGGGGCGCTTCCGTGCTCCCCACACCCAACTCTACCAGACCAAACACCTGGGAAGTTTATGTGAAATGGCCTCCAAGACTCTAACTTGTCTTGTCTTAGGTCCTTGGCAATCAACCACTTCCCCCCTAATTTATACTTGACCAGACAGTGGCATTTGTTCAAGTGACATATACTTGCTCACACATTTCCACATCCGACTGGGGCCCATGTCTGATGTATTTTTTTTTTGTCCATGCCACTCCATGTTTAGTGCCTGGGTGAGCATACATAATTCGAGCATGCTGTTGACACACATGGACAGTATGTCTCTTGAGAGTCAATTCCCTGACAGTCCATGGAGGAAAAAACCACAGAGGAGGAAACCTGAAGCTGAGTGACCTGTGAGGTCTCATGGCGACAGAAGCAAAACTAGAACAGAGACCTCCTCAGTCTAGCATCTTTCTTTCAGCTGTATTCCCTGAGCAAGAGAGTGTACCATTCCTGGGCATGACATTCTAGTTGGTCCATAGCATGGCACTGAAGCACTTCGAATCGCATGATGGAGACATTGCCTTTTAAACCTTTTCCCCTTCTGACTGCTGCCAGGAAAGTCTTGCGTGGGTGCAAGTAAGACTTTAAAATCTGGGGAAGTGTAACATAACTGGTGATGCCTATTTCTCATATCCCTGCCCTTTGCTCTCTTGAGTCACCACCTCAGCTGCTCCCTAACACCTCCTTCTGCTTGTACCTGTGTGCGCACAGACTTTCCCCTGCACACCCGACTTTAAGGCAGTAAGGCAGCATCTAATGCAATTCTGAATCTTACCATTTTGACCATCTGGAACATATCCTTATTCACCTTTCCTATTTCTATTTTTGGTGCAAAGATTCTAATGAGGAAGCAGATATATAATATAGACAGTCAACAGACCTATGCTGGTACTACAGTGTGCCATCTGCAAGGTCCTGGGGACACAGATACTGAGAACCACACTATCTGTACCCCACACAGCTTACTGTACATTAACATGATTTTTGTTTTCCACTGTCTTTGTTAATGTTATCTTGGTTCTTCCAGAAAACAGGCCCAGAAAGGAAAATAATGCAAATAACTTTGTTTCAGGAACTTTCAGAAAAACCATGTAAGTGAAAAAAAACTACTAGATTTTCCAACAGACAGAGAATGACTGCTTATTTTCTACAACCCTTGCCTCAAAACCCACGCCTTGCTATGACCACATGACTAAGTTCTAGTCAGTGGTACATATACGTGGAAGTCTCTCAGGGAAGCTTCTGGTATCTTCCTTAAAACTCAGCGGGCATACACCCTGCTCCTGCTCCTTCATCCCTTCCCTCACTCTGCTCCTGTAGGAATGCAGATGCAGCCCCCTTAGACCACGAGAATAAGTAAGGTCACATCCTAGGGTTGGTAGAGCAGTGAGCTAGAAGACTAGGTCTATGAGGACTTTTGTGGCTGATAGTAGTACCAGGCCTGTGAGAGAAAAAGAAATTTCCATTCTGTATAAACCATGTGATTTTGGACCTCTGTAACACCACCTGAATTTAATCTTCTCCTGGTAGAAATGAATGAGATAAATTCCCTGCCCTCAAGGAACTCACTGTTTACTCTGAAATTCATACCTCATTATGTTGTCCTACATATGCATATACTGTCTCTGATGGCAGGAGACTTCAAAGGACAAGTAAAACAGAAGGTGAAATTATTTGTCAGTGTACTATAGGCTTTACTAAGACATCACTTATCTGTAGGCTCAAACTTGTTCCAAATACTGGCCTATTTGCTCATCTGGGCAGTCCACTGTTAGAAACATCCAAAATATTAGCAAATCAAACCCAGCAATGATACATCATAACCAAGTGAGGCTTATCTCAAAGATGCAAGCCTTTTCAACATCTAAAAAAGTAATTTGACATGTCAACAGAATAAAGGTTAAAAATTATATAATCATGCAGAAAAAGCATTCGACAAATTCATTTATGAAAAATTTTGAAAATCTGAAAACTTCCTCAACCTAATAAAAGGCATTTATGAAAAACCTACAGCTAACATCACAGTGGTAAAGGATACTTTTCTCTCTAATCGGGAACAAGGCAAAGATGTCCACTCTCATCACTTCTATTCAACACTGTACTAGAAGTCTTAGTCAGTGCAATAAATCAATATAAGGAAATAAAGAGCACAGGATCTAGAGAGGAATATATAAAAGGGTCTCATCTGTAGATGATATGACCATGTATTTGGAAAAATCTCAAGGACTCTACCAAAAACTAATAAAACTAACAAGTGAGTTTATTAGCAAGGTTGCAAGATACATGGCCAATATACAAAAACTGATTATATTTCTATATACTTGCAATGAACAACTAGACAATATAATTTAAAAACACTATTTATAATTGCATCAAATAATTACTTAGGGGAAAATTCAACAAAATATCTACAAGACCTATACACTGATAATACAAAACTCTGCTGTGAAAAATTAAAGGTGATCTCAGAAAATGGTAAGCATACCATGTTCATGGATTGGAAGATTCAATATCATTAAGATGTCAATTCTTGCCAAGAGTCAACTGCAATCTGAATCAAAATTCTAGAAGGAATTTCTCACAGGGATTCGATAAACTGATTCCGGGTACATAAAATGGCCAAAAGAATTAAAAAAAAACCCCAAAGTTTGAAGACTTATAGTACTTGATTTCAAGGCAGTATAAAGCTACAATAATCAGGATAGTGTGATATTAGCATAGAGACAAACACACAAATCAATGAAGCTGAATGGAGAGTACAGAAATAGGTCTAAACATATGTGGTCAACTATTTTTTTTTTTAAACAAAGGTTCCAAGATAATTCAGTGCGGAAAGTAAAGTTTTTCAATAATTTGTGTTAGAACAACTAGATATCTATATGAAAAAAACAAATCTGGACCCCTACACTTAAAGCCATACACAAAAATTACCATGAAATGGATCACAGTCCTAAACATAATAGCTAAAACTATAAAACCTCTAAAAAGGAAACAGGAAAATAACCTTTGCCATCTGGAGTAGGCAAAGAATCTTCATCAAAATTTAAAACTTTTCTTAAATACCATGAAGAGAATGAAAAGTCAAGCCACAGACTGAATGAAAATATTTACAATACATATATCTGATAATAGACATCCAGAATAAGAATTATTACAACCCAATATTAAGAAAAAAATCCAGGGGCACCTGGGTGGCTTAGTTGGTTGACCATCTGACTCTTGATTTCTGCTCAGGTCATGATCTCAGGGTTTGAGATTGAGCCCTGCCTTGTCAGGCTTGGCACTCAGTGGGAAGTCTGAGATGCTCTCTCCCTCTGCCACTCCCCGCTCCTGCCCTGTGCTCACTCTCTCAAAAAATAAATCTTTGGAAAAAGAAAGAAAGAAAAAAAAAATTCAAATTTGGGATATTTTTAAGAGTACTGCCCTGGGGCTTCTGTCTGACTAAAACACTAACTGAGGGTGCCTGGGTGGCTCAGTCAGTTAAGTGGCTGTCTTCAGCTCAGGTCATGATCCCAGGGTTCCTGGGATCAAGCCCCACATCAGGCTCCCTGCTCAGCAGAGAGCCTGCTTCTCCCTCTCCTTCTGCCTGCTGTTCTGCCTACTTGTGCTCTGTGTCAAATAAATAAATAAAATCTTTAAAACAAAAATAAATAAAACACTAAGTGATTTTCTAAGGGGAAAAAAAAACAGCTTTTAAGATCTTTAAAAGGAGAATTAAGACTCCCTCCAGGAAAGTAAGCCTCCAACTGATTATTTGAATATGAACTGAGTTTATTAACAAGAAAGGTAGGGGAGAAGGGGTCAGTGAAAAATCCTCCAGGAGATCATCTGGACATGGAATCTGACCCTCTTGGGACAAAGAATTCAAAGTATATACAATGAAGTATATAAAACTTGTCTGAGGATTGCACCTATGGGGACTATTAAGTAAACTGGACTACAGTTCAAGGGAAAAAATGGGCTGCCCTGTTGTCTCAGTTGAGCATGCAACTCTTGATCTCAGGGTTGTGAGTTTAAGCCCCACATTGGATGTAGAGATTACTTAAAATCTTAAGAAAAAAAAAAAAAAAAAAAGGAACAGGAACAAAAGGAGTGGCTAGATGCTAACCAAACAGTTGTCTCAATAGCACTCCCTTGCTAAAGCTCTGACAGAGTGTGGCAGGGAAAAAATTCTAGTCAGTTCTTAAATCACTCTGGAGGCTTCTAGCTCATGTCTAAGACTATCCTAAATCCCATTCCTTGTCTCTAAATATTTACTGCTGCCAAATGAGAAGTGGCTATTCATACCACTGCACATCAAACATCAGGGAGACCTGTTTCATGGAAACTCCTGTCTTGACTGAGCTAGAGTAGCAGACTCCATTGCTTCCAGACCCACTGGCTTAAATTCTCAGTAGTCCACTTTCCAAAGGTTTAGCCAGAGCTTTTTTACCTCAGCTGTGAATTTACTGTTCAGATCTTCCAAATGACCTACGCAGATATCTGAAGGCATTCCTGAGCTCAAACTGAGTGAGAGTCACTCTGAGAGGACCAGCCTTCTATGGAAGCAACACAATAAACAAAAAATTAAGGTGAGAATGAGTAATCATTCTAGATTCATAACAAACTACATACAGCTTGCAGGTGAAGACAGTGGTGTCAGAACTGGGTCAAAATCCCGAGCCACAGCAACTTCTTTCAAGATAGGTCTCCAAAGGCAAAGGAAATAAAAGCGAAAATGAACTTTTGGGACTTCATCAAGATCAAAAGCTTCTGCACAGCAAAGTAAACAGTCAACATAACAAAGAGGCAACCCACGGATTAGGAGAAGATATTCGCAAATGACACTACAAAGGGCTAATATCCAAGATCTATAAAGAACTCCTCAAACTCAACACTCAGAAAAACAGATAATCACGTCAAAAAATGGGCAGAAGACATGAACAGACACTTCTCCAAAAACATACAAATGGATAACAGATACATGAAAAAATGTTCATCATCATTAGCCATCAGGGAGATTCAAATCAAAACCACATTGAGATACCACCTTACACCAGTTAGAATGGCCAAAATCAACAAGAGAGTAAACAACAAGTGTTGGAGAGGATGTGGAGAAAGGGGAACCCTCTTACACTGTTGGTGGGAATGCAAGTTGGTGCAGCCACTTTGGAAAACAGTGTGGAGATTCCTCAAGAAATTAAAAATAGAGCTACCCTATGACCCTGCAATTGCAGTACTGGGTCTTTACTCCAAAGATACAGATGGGGTCAAAAGAAGGGCCATTTGTATCCCAATGTTCATAGCAGCAATGGCCACAGTCGCCAAACTGTGGAAAGAACCAAGATGCCCTTCAATGGATGAATGGATAAAGAAGGTGGTGCATATATACTATCGAGTATTATACCTCCATCCGAAAGGATGAATACCCAACCTCTGTATCAACATGGACGGGACTGGAAGAGATTATGCTGAGTGAAGTAAGTCAAGCAGAGAGTCAAGTATCATATAGTTTCACTTACTTGTGGAGCATAAGGAATAACACAGAGGATATGGGGAGATGGAGAGGAGAAGTGAGTTGGGGGAAATTGGAGGGGGAGACAAACCATGAGAGACTGTGGACTCTGAGAAACAAACTGAGGGTTTTGGAGGGGAGGGGTTGGGGTGACGGGTGAGCCTGGTGGTGGCTATTAAGGAGGGCATGTATTGGATGGAGCACTGGGTGTGGTGCATAAACAATGAATTTTCTAACACTGAAAATAAAATGGGAAAAAAGAGCTTACTAATAATAAAATAAAGCATGGACAAAAAAAAAAATCTTGGTTCCGCATATGACTTTACCTTTGTAACTTTTTTTTTCTTTTAAAGCAATCTCCATGCCCAACATGGGACTTCAACTCATAAGCCCAAGATCAAGAGTCTCAGGCTCTACTAAGCCAGCCAGGCACCCCTATCTTTGTGATTGAACCAGTCACTTAACCTGTTTGAGCCTTAGCTTCCTCACCCTTAAATTGGGCATAATGACAGTACCTATTTCAGAAGGCTGATGTGAGGAATAATGAGGTAACTTGTACAAAATGCCTATAATAGCCCCCAGAACAACAGAGCACCATAAATTATAACATATATGTGAATTGAAATAGAAACTGTGTTTAAAAACTCCTTTTAATGACAAATGGAAAAACAGAGTAGGAAATTTAGTAAAGGGGCGCCTGGGTGGCTCAGTGGGTTAAGCCTCTGCCTTCAGCTCAAGTCATGATCCCAGGGTCCTGGGATCGAGCCCCACATCGGGCTCCCTGCTCAGCAGGGAGCCTGCTTCCCCCTCTCTCTTTGCCTGCCTCTCTGCCTGCTTGTGATCTCTGTCAAATAAATAAATCTTTTAAAAAAAAAAGATAAAAAAAAGAAATTTAGTAAATAAGGGCAGGAAAAAAATATTTTGAGGTATCCAATAGACACAATATTATCTCTGTTGTAACCGTGGGAGAACTTACTGTTCCGCCTCATTGCTCTCGTACGTTAACTATCTTCAAGGCTTACACAATCACTCAGATGACAATATACCATTGTGTTTTTTGCTGACTTGTTTTATTTTTGTTCCAAACTCTTGCTACTGAAAAACTTAAAACAGAGTGACATTACTCATCTTGTAGTTTCCTGACAGAAATATTTCACACTATATAATAACTAAAATCATTATTTACCTAAAAGTCCTTCCATGTGTTTTTGATTTATATGTTCGGCTATGAGAATGAGTAACTCCTACCACTGCTTATGGTAAAATAAGCAGGTATAATAAAAAAAAAATAGGTGGGTATGCATCTCTCTATATATTTTAAAAAATATTTTGAAATCAAGCAGGAGAGCTTTAAAAAATGATATCTTCTCCAACAGGAGTCCATTCCTTCAAAAATTTTGTCACATAAAATTTCCTGATGGGGTGCCCTGGCCCACTCAGTTGGTGGACTGTGCAACTCTTGGTCCTGGGTTGTGGTTTCGAGCTCCACACTGCGTGTAGAAAAAATAAAATCTTTAAAAAAATTTCCTGATAAAATAAGCTTTGATCCTGGTTTCACACAGGTCAGTCATCTTATGTAAGCTATTGAGATGCTCAATGTAACTTCCTTTTCAAAATAAGGGTAATCTTTTCAAAGTAGTGGTACATACTAAAAAGGCCTATAGTTTTAAGATTTTATTTATTTGGCAGAGAGAGATATCACAAGTAGACGGAGAGGCAGGCAGAGAGAGAGAGGAGGAAGCAGGCTCCCTGCTGAGCAGAGACCCTGATGCGGGGCTCGATCCCAGGACTCTGGGATCAGGACCTGAGCCGAAGGCAGAGGCTTTAACCCACTGACTCTGGGATCATGACCTGAGCCGAAGGCAGAGGCTTTAACCCACTGAGCCACCCAGGCGCCCCCTAAAAAGGCCTATAGTTTTAAGTTAGATATATAATACAGTAAGAGCTTCAAAAGATACTGTACATCTTCTAAATTCTTAAAACCTTAATTGTAGATTATGTGCAAGATGATCAAAAGTAGTTTAATGACTTTTTCACAGATCAAAAGAAAAATTAGTAAATTGTGTACCACAGTTAACAAAATTCAAGTTTATATGATCAACAGACTCTTGTTTTCTTAGCTTTTAGTGACTTAAGTTAAAAAAAAAAAATGTTTTAAAAGACTGCTTAAGAGTGGCCTGGATGGCTCAGTCAGTTAAGTGTCTGCCTTCAGCTCAGGTCATGATTGCAGGGTCCTGGGATGGAGACCTACATCAGCTCCCTGCTCAGTGAGGAGCCTGCTTCTCCCTTTCACTCTCACTTGTGCTCTCTCTTGCTATCTCTGTTTCTCTCTCAAATAAATAAAAATCTTTAAAATATAAAGACGGCTTAAGAACTCAATGAGACATTAAAGAAAGTCATGTGTCTTTCCCACCCTTTAAAAGTACAGTACAGTTCAGTTTTGTTTTTTTTTAAGATTCCATTTATTTATTTGACAGACAGAGATCACAAGCAGGCAGAGAGAGAGAAGAAAGCAGGGTTCCCGCGGAGCAGAGAGCCCGATGTGGGGCTCAATCCCAGGACCCTGGGATCATGACCTGAGCTGAAGGCAGAGGCTTTAACCCACTGAGCCACCCAGGCACCCTTACAGTTCAGTTTTTAAGGTAATAATGTCTCTTAGTTAACTTAAGTGTCAAGGTCAACTTTTATTTGGTCTCAATAAATAGTTCACTTTCTTTGTGTTCATTCTACATTTAAGTTCCTGCTTCCCAAGGAGATCAATTTAGGACTATGGGGGTGGGAAGCAGAGGCCATGAAGGGCTGAGACAGCTAACCAAGGGCCAGCTGCCCCTCATCCCACATTCCAAATCCAGCCCCAGCTTTGTTCTTCCTTTGGACAGACATCCTTCTTTGAAAATGCTTCAGTGTTTTACAAAAAGCTTCACCTTTCTATAAATTCTAAGTACCAAAACTATCAATCCCCCTGATAAGAGAGTGTTAGCATAGCCATATAAATCAGTACTGTTCCAAGGGCAGAATTTGCTGTTGCAAATTCATTTCTCCAAAGAAGATAAACATATGGCCAAGAAGTACATAAAAAGATGTTCAACATCATTAGTCATCATGGAATTGGAAATCAAGACCACAAAGAGATACTACTTCACACTTACTAAGATGGCAAAAATAAAACGGCAGACAACAGTGAGGATGTGGAGAAACTAAAATCCTCGGACACTGCCGGGGGGACGTAAAATGGTGCACTGCTTCAAAAACAGTTTGGCAGTTTCTCCAAAAGTTCAATACAGAAGTACCAGAGACTCCAGCAATTTCACTCCTAGGTAAATGCCCAAGGCAACTACAAGAGATGTGCATGCAAAAACTCGCACACAAAGGTTCACGGCAACATTGTTCAGACAAAAAGCAGAAACAACCCACATGTCCATCCGTGGATGAATGGATACACAAAATGTATATCCCTACAGTGGAACAGGATTGAGCCACAAAAAGGCAGGCAATACTGATCTAAGCGACAAGAGATGAGCCTCGAAAACAGCGTGTTAAGTGAAAGAAGCCAGACATAAAAGGCCACATATTTTATGATTCTGTGTATATGAGATGTCCAGAACAGGCAATCCGTAAAGACAGAAGGCAGACTAGCTGTTGGCAGGAAATAGGAGAATGAGGGATGGGGAGTGACCACTAGCTTACATGGGTGATGAAAATATTCTGAAATTAGACAGTGGCTTTACGTGAACAACTTTGTGAACATATTAACAACCACTGGACTGCACCACTACAATAGGGTGAGAGGTACCTTTAAGTCGAGCTCTCAGCAATCTCCCAGAACCTTCCTTATTTGTTCTTAAACTGACCCCTAATGGCACATTATTAATCTCACTCCTGACTAGAGGTACCTTCTTCTTTTAATTTAAATAAAATTTAAATTTAAGTTTTTATTTAAATTCCAGTTAGTTAACATAGAGTGTTACATTAGTTTCAGGCTTATAATATAGTGATTCAGCACTTATGTACAACATGGAGTGCTCACCCCAAGTGCCCTCCTTAATCCCCATCACCCATTTGACCCAGCCCTCCCACATCCCCTCTGATTACCATCCATTTGTTCTCGATGTTAGGAGTTTGTTTCTTGCTTTGCCTTTTTCTCACCCCTGCCTTTACTCTTTTGTTTTGTTATTTAAATTCTACATGAGTGAAATCATATATTTGTCTCTCTCTGACTTATTTCACTTAACATAATACTCTCTAGTTCCATCCATGTTGTTGCAAATAGCAGTTCATTTTTTATGGCTGAGTAATATTCCATTATATATATACACCACATCTTCTTTATCCATTCATCAGTTGATGGACACTTGGGCTGTTTCCATAATTTGGCTGGTGTAGATAATGTTGCTATAAACATCGAGGTACATGTATCCCTCTGAATTAGCATTTTCACATTCTTTGGTAAATACCTAGCAGTGCGATTGCTAAGTCATAGCATAGCTCTGTTTTTCACTTTCTGAGGAACCTCCATGCCATTTTTCAGAGTGGCTGCCCCAGCTTGCATTCTCCCAACAGTGGAGGCACTTTCTTCTTCTTCTTTTTTTTTTTTAAATTTATTTATTTGTCAGAGAAAGGGGGAGAGAGAGCGAGCAAGCACAGGCAGACAGAGTGGCAGGCAGAGGCAGAGGGAGAAGCAGGCTCCCTGCCAAGCAAGGAGCCGGATGTGGGACTCGATCCCAGGACGCTGGGATCATGACCTGAGCCGAAGGCAGCCGCTCAACCAACTGAGCCACCCAGATGTCCCTGCTTTCTTCTTAAGATCTTTCTTTTAATCTCAGATCCTGGTGTTAGGGCTTAGTTGTTCTAGCTTTCGTCCATCAGTTACTACCTGATTTTGTCTTTGCCTCTCATGAGTAGCCATCTCCACTTCAAAGAATCGAGTCGAGTGCCCCTTGCCACGAGTTTGGCCCATTCTGACCAACTCTTCATCTTCTATCCCTACTACATCTTCACCACTTGTCCTCTAGTGGGGATTCAGATTATGAAGATTAGTATGTGCTAGGCTGCCACAAAAACTTTTCTGGGTCAACTATGTGTTTTCTTGGATTTCTGACCCTCCTGCTAATCATCATTCCCACAGAGGATTTGGGAACTCCCTGGGGCAATCTTCTCTCGGATGCCTCCCTCTTGCACAATGGACACAATGGGAAGATGTTTTCATTAATTATACCATGGCCTAAATGGCACCAATTACCACAAACTGGACACTTCGAAGCAATCCTGTTTCTGAACACAACAGTTCGCAGTGACAGCTTATAAAAGTAAACTTTTGCCATATACTCTCATGTCATACCTTTGATCTGTAAACCAGACAAGAAGAGAAACTCCTCTCTGGCAAATCTCCACCTACAAAAATCAAAACCTGAAATGAAAATGAACCCTTAGGGGGATGCCCATCCAGCAGGGACTGCCCGAGCCAGGCTGGGTTTCACATCTCCCACTCACCGTCAACCACACCAAGGAATGATGGTTGGCCAGTGACATTTCCTTTTCCGCAGTTAGTTCTACCTTGTCAAGTGAATTAAACTGTGTGAAAACTGTAACTTGAAAGTTTTTTAAGTCATCATTTCCATCCATAAAGAACCCCCAAATCTGTTTTAAATGGACGTCAAAGTCAAATCCAACATCTCTAAGTCCATTAGGAATAGGAACCTGCTCAGGTGAGCCTATGTTTGCAATTAGAAGCGTATCAGCCAAAACTGTGCACAGTTTCTACTTCCTTCTGGAATTACGTAAACCTTCCCGGGGTCCTTATTAGTCTGCCATTTCCTGTTGAGAAAGGAACAAACAATGGGCAGACTGTCACCAATGTTTTCATTAATTACAATACAGGCTGAATAGCATTGATTACCACATAATGGATATTTTGAAGTGACCCTGTTTCCTTTTTTCAAACAATGTATCTAAATGTCTCCTAAAAGAAACACATTTTATTTGGGCCTTTAAGAGAATTAAGACATACCAGTACCTCAGGAATTTGAATTGCATCACTTTGTTCCAACAGTCATTTCATAAAGTGACCAACTTCCCCTAATGCCTTCTTACCCTCTGTGTTAGGCCTAGGAGGGAAGGTAGGAGAGAAATCTCAAAGCCTTTAGGCAGTTTCCAATGGTAAGCAGGAGAAAGACCGGCTGATTACCCCTTCCCTCCCCATCCCTCAGAAAAGGGCTAGTGAGGGCCTCTGAAAGGCAGAAAGTGAAGAAAAAAAGATCAGGGTAAAAATAAAAGTTCAGGGCAGAAATCCCGCTTCTCCCTCCCCTTGGGAAGCCTTCCTTGTAGGCTACACGAGATGATAGTTCAGGCACACAGACACACTGCCTCCTGGAGAAGTCTCTGTTCTGCTTCCTCTCTAGTTAGTCGTTTTCTGCAGTCCCAGAGTGGGAGTGGGTGGAGCATGAAGCCCCTCAGCACAGGTCTCATCTCCAGCTTCCCTGCTTGTACCTCTCCCTGTCAGCCCTATTACCAGTACCCCCAGATCCCAGGAAAAGGCCTTCTTCTCAAAAGAGAAAGTATGGAAAGTTAGCCTCAAGAAGGCAGAGTGGCATTTTAAATTTGTAAATGTGGGGTCTTCAGGGTTTTTTTTTTTTTTATTGTTGTTTTTTTTAAAGTGTGGCTGCACCCTGTTAGGATTGCTTTTGAAATGTAAAAGTATATGATGAAATTATGAATATTGTAAAGGAATCCCGGGTTAGGGAAAGTGAATGAGCACTGCATATGAACAGTGAGAGGAGGTGGGAAGTCAAGGTATTAGAATGAGGAACAGAAGAGAAAGAAAGTAGAACAGTAGAAAAAGCATGGATCTTAGATCTGGGTTTGAGTCCCAGCTCTACCATTTCACAGCTGGGTCACCCTGAACGGTTTAACTTTCAGGTCTTTGAACCTCAGTTTCTGTTTCTGTCCAATGTAGATGACAGGGCACATAAAATGCCCCTTCCACACTTGGCACATGGTCCACATGTAAAAAGTGACAGCTGCATTGTTAGGACTACTATTACTACTATGTCAAGAAAGAATCTGGGGAAGTTGTGCTGGTAGATGGAGCGGGTGGATGGTGAAGAAAATCTGGGAGCCATGTCACTAACCCCGCCTCCTCTTCCCAGTGTCCAGGACTAAAGGGAAATAAAGGTAAGTCTGTATAAACCTAAGTGACACAGTCAATATTTAAAAGCTGAGCTGAGGGGACTAAAACAATGTCAAATTGGGTCATGTGCTAATTCCATGTATGCACCCCAACCGTCCATGAACACAGTCCCTTTTTTGATTCAGAGTAGAGAAAAGACCTTCCAGGTGGTGTGGAAGTAAATATTTTACTGTCAAAATTCTCTACCCAATACCTGAAGAAAGAATGTGAGAATACAAACGTACTAATTTGGCACAGCTCAGCAGATGCCACGGGGCGTGTCCCTAAACACTATGCTGGATGACTTCTAGGACAGGTGAGGACACGGACAGGTGCGACAGCATTACCCATGCAGAAGGCCGAGGTGACAGCTCAGCTTAATACATACATTTATCCAGCAGACACCGCCTGAGCACGAGGGGAGGAATGAGGCAGGAGAGCCCTTTTGACCAGGGGAAACCAGGAGTGCGGCATGCACAGGCCATTGGCATATACTGATGGAAGTGCCAGATGCCCTCGGTGGGGATGGGGCGCAGACTCTAGCAGGAGGGAAGACGGGAGAAGACACAGAGCAACAGTAGAGACCAGAGGGCAGTGGGAATGTGATGGATGTGGGAAAATACGATTGGGATTGCTCTGAGATGGAAAGGCAGAGGAGGGAGTGCTCAAAGGGAGACTCCAGGTCTTGGCAAGGATGAAGAGAGGACGGCTGATGGGCCTGAGGGTTAGGGAGAGATCATTCCTGATATTGTACCACTCACATTCATACTTCTACAGAGTCGCATCACTTCCTCCTGGTTTTGCTACATTTGAGATAAGGGTCTTTCACTCCCTAAAATAATCCTTTCACTTACATAGCTCCCGTGGTCTTGGTGGTCCTGTGGAGTACCTTCCTGTTCATGATCCCACCTGCTCTAGGCTGCAGGGCAGGGTCACCGTAACTTTCTATGGGAGCAATTTCTAGGGGTTTGATGTGACCCTGGACAAGCAGTAGGCTCTCTAGTCATGTGTAGCATGAACAGGATGGCATCTAAAGGCTTACGATATTAAAATATAGTTTGTCGGGGCACCCAGGTATCTCAGTCAGTTAAGCATCCAACTCTTGATTTCAGTTCAGGTCATGATCTCAGGGTCATGAGACTGAGCCCCAGTTGGGCTCTGTGGTCAGTGGGGAGTCTGCTTCTCTCCCTCCCTCTGGCCCTAACCCTTGGTCACGCTTGTGTTTGCTCTCAAAAATAAACAAACAAATCTTTAAAATATAGTTTATCAATATGGGCAGAGAAAAGTTAACTGTTGCCTCAAGCTCTAAGAACACATCCTAGAAACATACTTTGGGAATCGTTGAAAGATTTAGTATAGATTTAGAATTTAGTAAAGATTTAGAATCACTGAAAGAATTAGTGATATTTTAAAAATATGGATCTGCAAGTATTCTCCCAACCAACAACAGAGGATAGCCAGTAAGTCTCCACTTCAGAATGCAGATAAGTATGATAGCAGATTGTTAATAAGGACAAGAATTTTGGGTATTGTCTAAAAATTTGATAAATTTTAGGTATAGACAGAGTTTTGAGGAAGAGTCTCCCGGCTCACTCTGTACTAGCGAGGAGATCTTATCTTACAAGTTCCTTTCTAGAACGGTGTTCATGGCCCAACCTACCTATAATTTCCATACCACTGACATTTCAAAACCCTTTTCTTGCCTTATATTTTCATTCTCAGCACTTATCTTACACACTTAAAAAAAAAAAAAACTTTTTTACCTTTATTGTCTGTTTCCCCAGACACATAAGGTTCTATGAGGAAAGAATTCTATTTTGTTCAGTGATATATTGTCAAGACCTAAAACAGAGCCTGGCAAAGAGTTGAATGAGTTCATAAGTGAAGCAGACATGTAAAGGCACATGCATACAAAGTTCTGAAAGGCATGTTCTTATCTCAGTGAGTCAAAATTCTAGACCCAGGGAGACAGAACCCTAATAAGACTGATACATTACGGGGGGGGCGGGGGTGGGGAAGAGTGGAGGTATTCCAAGTTGAGGGAAAAAAATGTATGTTAAAGATAGACATATGTAAAGTACAGAAAATAGAACAAAGCAGGCTAAAAACAAATACCACCAATCATCTCATCATTAACGGACAACCACAACTAACAGTCATGTTTCCTTTGAATCTTTTTTTAAAAAGATACTTAACATAGCTGAAATCATATTGACTGTATAATGCTGTGTTCTGATTTTTCACTTAATGTGAAAAGCTGAAGTGTTTTCACAGTATCACCTGGTTTTCACTGACAGGACTTACATCAAGTGAAATTTATCATAAAATTTTGCTCTTCTGAATCTCAAAGTTGGGTTACAGATGCATTTTAGGAATATAAGCTGAAAGATGATACTGATGTTCAAAGTATAGCTCAAAATGTGATACAGCCCCGGGCATGCATATAGACTGCGGCCAAGTGGTTGAGTTCCAGCCACAATGATGTGTGACACAGAATCTCCCATCTGTGTTATTCCATTCTCTTTCCTCTTCTGCCAACCTGGTGCTATCAGGACATGGTCTTTGGTTAGGTATGGCGGAGCCACAAGATGGGAGGAGCCTAAATTCCTGAACTCAAGGGAGGAGAGTCACCAGCTAATATCCAGAAACATCCAGAAACAGAACTAGATTTCTGTTGCATTTGAGCCATTACACATTTCTTCATCTATTTATAGCTGCAATCTAGTCTACCCTACCTAATACAACCTTCAAACCTTTATTTTCCCTAACAGAATAAAGAAGCTTCTCAGGCACTATGATAAAGATGGTGAAGTAATTGAAGAATGTATTATGTTCTTCATTTAACAAACATTTATTAAATATTTGCCACATGCCAGGCATTGTTTCAAGCATTGCAGCAACATTTGCATTTGCTAAAATTCCTTGTTTTTCTTCACTGAAAGAGATACAGGACAGGAAATAGCTTTTCCCAGCCCTACTTCCAGTTTTCTAGCCCACATGCCCTTACTGCTGCTTACCCTCTAGCTTACAGACTGAAGTTACTCTTGGATTCCACAGGCAGCTAAAGGGGCCTCTACCACTGCCCACTCCGGCAGACTGGAAATGATCTATAGGATGGAGAGGGACAGGGGCTCCAGTAGCTGGCTCATGCGGCTAGTACTAGAAAAGCTGGCAGCTCCAGCTGTCTAGGGGCATGTCTAGGGCAAGCAAACTAAGGGGTAAATAGGGCTGCTGTTCACACATGCTCATATGTCAGTATCCAGAATTAGAATGGAGTTAAATCTTGGAGCAGTCAAAGAACTGGGTTTTGCTCCTGCCTCGCCAAAAAATACAAGCCTACATTTCCAAAGGCAAGTAATAAACTAGATTGGGCCCTCTTCCAGGATTTCAGCCTTTTGGCAGGACAGTGTTGGTGTAAAGGAAGTGTGGGGCCAGGCCCAAGGATGTACTGTACGGTGTACCTTACAGCCAGACAAACCAGAGTAAGCCCAATCCCCAATCTGCATTTCCTGCCATCCGAGGGACCAGTTGTATTTCTTACCAAAAAGAAAGGTTGCCCAAAGGACAGGAATGGGGGAGAACTATAATTATATTTTAAGGTCTCAACCTGAAATTTACAACAAAGTTACTTGTAAAATAGAAAGGCAACACGAAATTTTCTTTTAAATACCCCAGTACGTTAGCAAAAAGAAGCCCAACATCTCAATGATCTTGTAGTTAATATTTGTAGTTTTAAGTAAACACTCCCAATCCATTTTATTTATTTATTTATTTAAAAAGATTTTATTTATTTATTTGACAGAGAGAGAGAGAGAGAGATCACAAGTAGGCAGAGAGGCAGGCAGAGTGGGTGGGGAGGAAGCAGGCTCCCCGCTGAGCAGAGAGCCCGATGTAGGGCTCGATCCCAGGACCCTGAGACCACGACCTGAGCCGAAAGCAGAGGCTTAACCCACTGAGCCACCCAGGCGCCCCCAATCCATTCTATAATTTGAGGTCAAGCAAACAGAAAACAGTGTGAGGGTATGTTTAAAAGCAGCAACAGGAATCTAACAAGGCTGAAATTTAAAGGAGATTCCGTTCAAGGTGTAAAGAACAGCCCCACCTGGCCAGTGATCCACATGAGGGAGCTCACAATGAATGCTAATGCCGCCTCAGATACTGATTCTTGGTGTAACACTATAAGTGACTCATTTAACTTTGACCAATCTCTTTCCCAGCCCCACGGGAGGAAGCATGGTACAGGAAGTCAGGGCAAATACTTGGAAAATGGCTCCAGCTAGGCCTTAAAGATTCCAGTACTGCCAACAGAAAGAAATCCTTGCCCAGCTCTATGTGCCAGCCCATGCCTGGGAGCTCACTTCTTCAAACACCAGTTGAGTGTCTACTGCATGAAAAAGGAATAACTAAAATAAAAATGAAAGATTCCAAAGAAGTAGAACGTAAGTAGTATGGTAACGGAGGAAAGAGAGCTGGTGATCTTCTATAATATCTTAGCATTTTAACTAGAATAAAAATCTTGTGCAAAGCCCAAAGAAACTCAAGGACGTTGGTTGTTTTCTTTATCAGTGCAATGAAAAGGCTGCATCAGAGAAACTTGAGGGTCTCTTTGTAATCTCATGTAATCACGTGGCTTCCTCAGAACCAAAACTCTTTCTTACACCTGTTCATCTGAACCTCCATTCAATGCTTTATATTGGTTTATGCTAGCTAGAATAGTATGCTTATCAGCACATCTAAGAATGAAAACCACAGACTACCAGAATCACACCATGAATTTAGTGTGATTGAGCCAGCACACAGTAACAGTAATGAAATAAACCTAGTGCTTTCATCTTAGTTCACAAAGTATTCCAATCTAGGAATATACTTATCCATTGACAGCAACTACAGCAAGGCAGAAACATGATCCAGGTCAGTGACAAGAGTTGCTCCAAATGTCTCAACTATGTCTTCCTGGGACTGTGTGTTTGCCACCTGTCCTCTCCCAAATCCCCTGCCCCTGGGGAAGGCACCCTCACTAGGAGGATGTATGTTCCTTTCACTTTTCAGATAACCCAAATTCCAATGGCTGATGTGACCTAAAGCTGAAAGTATCTGCCTGCCAACTTGAACCTTAACTAGAAAGAATGTGATATCACAGAAAAAAAAAATCACTGAAATGACAAGAAACATGTGTCCACAGCCTAGAAGCCAAGGACTAATCACTCACTGCCATCCAGTTTCACATTTCTCATGACCCGTGTTCCCAGGCACTGGCTTGTTACTCACAAAGCGGAATAAACAATTAACTACAAAAAATTACACATATCACATATCCGTAACATGAAAGAAATACAGGGCTTGAGAGAAACCGGAGTGGGCTAAATATTGAGTTTTGCCTCTACTTAGTTCTTTATTACACTTGGGTTGTTGAAAGTACAGCTTAAAAGAAGCCAATATTCAGACTGCTACTGGTATCAAGAAACTACATATAGGGCCAATTCATAGCATTAGGGTGGGCTTTTCTCTTTAGCCATTATTTATATTAAAAACAACGGACAAGAGCCAACACTATGGTGTTTACTATATGGCAGACAAAGTCCTAAGTAATTCCCAGAGAGTAACTCATTTACCCTTACCAAAACCTTTCTGAGGTGGATACCATTCTTACTCTATTTAACAGAAGAAGAAACTGAGGCTCAGAAGAACCGAGTTACTTGTTCAAGGTCACAAAGCTAGTCAGAAGCAGTGCCAGGATTTGAACTGAGGCAACGAGGCTCTGGAACTTACATGCAGAACTGCTATGCAGAAGCACCCACACATATAAGACATACACATTATCCCTTCCTTAGCTGAGCCCTCCGTGCTTCCCAGTGCTCACAACTGTACTCCTACCCAATGGTGACTCTCAACGAATGACCTCCCCTCCTCAGAGAAAATACCCACACGCCTCGGGTATGGCCGATCTATGCCAGTTACCCTCTTTTTATAAACTTGTCCAATTCTCCTTGTTCTCTCAAAACAAATGCCCTAGGGTTCTAAATCCCACCCTTTCTTGCTGCCTCAGGGACGCTACTCTAAGATGCTTTCTATCCTTCATCTTCGATCTCTTCTCTTCTGTTTCTTCCCTGTCAACCTGTGAACATGTTCAAGTATACCACCTGCAAAACAAAACAAAACCAAACCACACCAAACCCTCCTTTGATCTTCAACCACTTTTAATTCCATAATTTTGGCCACTACCTCACTCCGCGACCCTGGATTTCTTGCTTACCCTCTCTACTAGGCTTCAATTTCTGCATGTAAATAAGGCACTCGACTAGAAGGTCTCTAAGGTCCTCTGAATTCCAATGGTCTATGGTTCTTAATGCAGAGTAGAATTTTTTGAATAAGTTTAGTTTCTTCACTGTCCCCTGAAACCTCAAAGTTAATTTTCTTCTAAGACTGCCAAGGTGTTTCTGTAGCCAGCAGTGCCCCCACCCTCCTCCCACTCATTTGCCCTTTGACTTCCCTTTAAGAGTTAGCTTCAGCCTCACCTGCTCCAGCATGTCCTGATCTTTAACTCTTACAGCACCTCAGTTAGGAAGCACAATGGAGCACTCTCCATTAATAGTGCCGTATCTTTCATGTATCTTTCCTGCGTATCTTTGTTCCCTCACTTAGACTAAGCTCTCAGCTAGTAGGCACTCTGTCACATTTCTCCGTAACCCCCCAAAACCCTCACACTGAATAGGTCTGCAACAGTTGCTCAGCGATGCTGGTCAGCTGACTGAGGGGTCCCCCAGGAGCAACCAAGGAAACTGGTGGTCAGTGTGAATTACAAGGCTCTCTTGGAAGGAAGACTACCTTGAGCTACTCCTCTCTCAGACACACGGATTTCTTAAACCCAGACTTTTCATTCAAGAGCATCATCCAAATTTAGGAACAGGAAAGCTTAGTTAACTCCCTGATTTTTTTTTATCTGAATCAGAACAGTAACAGCCATGTTTCCCTTTGATCCAAACTTAAAGTGACTGCAGGCCTGTAACTTTAGGAGTCTCTGGCTGATCCAGGTTCTACACTTCCACTAATACATATTCTCCAAGGTTATTAAGTTCCTTACTTTTCAACACATACAGCATTATGTTACTTCCTCACGCTTGCAACCAAATTTCCAGGAAACATCTGGAATAATATTAAAGAGTTGGTGTTATATCAAAACTACATCCTCTGCTTTATTCATTTGGAAGTGACTAATTTCAACCCTGAGGTTAGGAGTGAGCACAGATGGATGTGTATGTTTTAGGAGTCTGCTAGCACTTACCAATAGAGATGCCAAGTCACTAATGAAAACCCTAAACAGTGTTTACTCCTTCACCTTCAGAGAACTACCGAGCTACCATGTACTACGAGTAGTTTTCTCTGTTTTGTAACAATCCCAGATAACTACTGACCACTCAAAGTGAACCCCAAAGTTTCTCAAACAATTTTAAACTCAGTTTGTTTTAAATGAATGCTCTAGAACATTGGTTCTCAACTCTGGTTACATGTTAGAATCACCTAGAGCACCTTCATAAATACCAAGGCCTAGTTCCGTCCCTTCCCTACTCACTGCCCTTCAAAGATTTATGTCTAACTGGTTTAGAGTGAGACCTATACATCAGCTACTTCTTAAAAGCACTTTGGCTATACTGATAAATTAAGGTGTTATTATTTTAGGTATGACAACAGAATTGCAGCTGGGTTTTGGAAAAGGCTTTCTTAGTGGAAAAACTGGTAAAATTCAAGTAAGGTCTCCATTTAGTTGATAGTGTGGTACTGCTATTAATTTCCCAATTTTGATCATTGTACTAAGGGTCTGTAAAATGCTCACGTTAGAGGAAGCTGTGTGAGGGGTATAGAGGAACTCTCTAAATTATTTTTATGACTTTTCTCTAAGAATAAAACTAATAAAGATTTTGAAAAGTTTCTTAAAAGAGTCCTTTACCTTTAAAGATATATACTTTGGGATGTCTGGGTGGCTCAGCTGGTTAAGCCTAAGTGTCCAACTCTTGATTTGGCTTAGGTCATGATCTCACTGTCATGAGATTGAGCCCTGCATGGAGCCTGCTTAAGATTCTCTCTCTCCCTCTCCTCCACGCCCCCATGCTGCGTGTGCTCTCTCTCTCTTAAGAAAGATACATATTTAAGTATTTATGAATGAAATTATATGCCTGAGATTTACTGCAAAATAGATCAGCTGGGGAGGTGGCAGGAGTGAGTGGGGGTATAAACAAAATAGGACCTTACACAAATTGATGCCTGCAGTGAGCAGCTGGGCAATGAGTACAGGAAGGTTCCCAATATTTGTCTACTTCACTGTGTGTGTGCATAAAATTTTCCATCCTAAATACTGGAGGCAGAAATTCCCAGGTGATTCTAACACACATTCAGGGCCAAGAAATACTGCTCGAGAGTCTTGGAAATGAGGTATAATGAGGCTCTCTACCTAGTATGACAATCTACAAAATACCCAGCTCTTTGACATTGAGCTAGTCATTTAATCTTTCTGTCTTACACTTTCCTAAACTACAAAACAACAGAAATAGACTAAAGGACCTTTCAAAAAGAAGATGAGAACCATTATGACATAGATTTACTGTTCTAAAATCTTCTACTAGTTAACATCATAGTTAATTTCCAGCACAATAATAAAAAATGGGTAGGTCTTGTGACTGCAAAAGCAGTTCCCAAAGAATGTTCTTAAAAAACACTACTTCTATAAGAAATTACCTAGGATAAGGGTTCTGGGATCAAATAAGTTTGAAAAACACCAGTTTTATTTCAAGATTCCTAAGAACTTTTAGTAAGATTAATATGCATCATGACTTTCCAAGGGTGGTGACGAAATATGCAAAAAGTCTGACCTTCTTGGGGCGCCTGGGTGGCTCAGTGGGTTAAGGCCTCTGCCTTCGGCTCAGGTCATGATCCCAGGGTCCTGGGATCGAGCCCCACATCGGACTCTCTGCTCAGCAGGGAGCCTGCTTCCCTCTCTCTCTCTGCCTGCCTCTCTGCCTACTTGTGATCTCTCTCTCTCTGTCATATAAATAAATAAAATCTTTAATAAAAAAAAAAGTCTGACCTTCTTCACATGGGACTAGTTCTGTAGAATTTATTTTGGAAAACAGTGCTCTAGACCAGTGGTTCCCAAATCTCAGGTAATGGAGAATGGATTCGGTATCATTTGATAAGCTTATTAAAATAATGATTCATAGACCACATCCTAGAACTACTGGCAGGAAAGAAAAACTCAGTCTTCAAACAAGTGAAAAACTCAAGAGATTCTGATACATAGTCACATTTGAGATCTAAATTTCTGTAGATCATAATATAGTAAAATAAGCATATAATATTTAAAAGGCCATAATAATGCCAACCACTACGAAAATATGAAATGACAATTTGAAATGCTCTCCCAAATAAAACAATTTAAGCCATGAGAGAAGCATATATGCATACATTTTATGAAAGGGAAGTAGTAAAATATTGGAGGTATTGGCAAATTCAAATCAATATACCCAGTGACAACTCTGTAATTATCTTAAGGATTTACTACATTTATTACTAATTGTTAATGAATTTGCAGTGATTCTCAACTCTCTTTCTTCATATCTGTCTTCTTCTTAAGCCTGAGTCAATGATCAGGACTATTTTGTTAAATAACTCCAGGAGTTGCCATTAACATGAGTGGTTTCTCCATAACAGAGCTCCTGACCTTTTCTTTATATGATACTACTTCAAGGTATCAGGAATCTCAATCCAATCTCTTCTTTCCTGAAAACTTCAGAAAATATTTGTACTATACCTTAGTGCTCACAGAGCTGTGCTATGCAGCAGCCCAGTCAATGATATATTTCAATGTTTAACAGAAGTACCTTACTATTCTCAATAATTACTAAACATCTGCACCATGCACTTTAGTTTTCTAAGTACTTTCACAGGAATTATCTTGCTCCTTCCCTCACAAAAACCTTGTGGACTGAATAGGCCTAAATGTTTCCATTCAACCAATAAAAATCACTGAGCATTTCATATGTTCATACTGTGAAAAAGTAACTGAAAGAGATATTAAGACTCCTGCTCTCAAACAACTGATAACCTATTGTAAAACAAAATATAAATGATATACAGGAAACAGCTAAAGTCAATTCAAAGATAAAATGTTAGCTAGAGTGGATTAGTATGGCAGGATTTTACATACTAATAGTAGCTAACACTGAGCAATTTAATCTTTATTCAATACTTGGGATAGGTTACTACTCTTTTTCAGATGAGAAAACTGAGACCAGGAGAACTTAAGTAACTTACCCAAGCAAGTAAGTGGTGAACCAGGATTCAAATTCCAGATTTGTCCAGCTCCACGGACTACTCCTTTTTTTTTTTTTAAGTCACTTTTATTTTTATTTTTTTTTAAGATTTTATTTATTTGACAGACAGAGATCACAAGTAAGCAGAGAGGCAGGCAGAGAGAAGGGGAAGCAGGCTCCCCGCGAGCAGAGAGCCTGATGTGGGGCTCGATCCCAGGACCCTGGGACCACGACCTGAGCTGAAGGCAGAGGCTTTAACCCACTGAGCCACCCAGGCGCCCCTGGACTACTCCTTTTCATCATTACATTTTACTGCTAGGAAAGACAATCTATCTAAAGCAACGGGGACAAATGTCAAGACTAAATCAGAAAATGACCATTTCCCATAAAGCTTGGATCACTGGCTCTACTGTCCAGTACAAACAGAGTTGGGAGTCGGAGGAAATCACAATAATGAGCCAGTGATGATATTTTCCCATAGTACATTACCTCTTTGATTCGTTTAACCAAAGCATTCTGATCAAAAGCAACGGCCTCTGCACACTGATGAAGATGATCCTGATATCGGAGGCAGAGCTGTAACACCTGCTGAGAATCCAGTTTCTCCAATTTGGTATTTGTTGGGGAAGTCTGGCCACTCAATAGCCCTTCAAACAGAAAAAAAAAATGAAATGAAATGGAAGTTACTATTAATAAATTTGTTTTATAAGTAACTTAATAAGGTCACTGAAGATGGGGTAGGAGACTAAAATTTAATCTTGCATCTTTTGTTACATGTTAATGACAGTCATAGAAACTATCACTGAGGGAGCATCTCTTATATACCAGGATCTAGGCAAAGTGTTTCATATGCATTATTTTCATACTCATAATTGTCCTAGAAAGTAAGGTATTATTAATCCCATTTCATAGATAAACTCAAGACACACAGAGATGAAGATAAAAAAAAAAAAGTCACATAGCATAGTACAGTCATAGTAAGTGGTTTCTCTAGAATATAGCTCCTGACCATTAGAAACTATTTCAATGTATCAGGAATATAAATCCCTACTTGAATGATAACTTTGGAAGATGTTTTAATACATCTATTAATAATACAATGATCATCTGACTTTAAAACAAAGGCTGCAGCCAGAGACAAAGAAGGGCATTACATAATAATAAAGGGATCAGGGACACCTGGGTGGCTCAGTTGGTTAAGCGGCTGCCTTCGGCTCAGGTCATGATCCCAGTGTCCTGGGATCGAGTCCCACATCGGGCTCCTTGCTCGGCAGGGAGCCTGCTTCTCCCTCTGCCTCTGCCTGCCACTCTGCCTGTGCTCGCTCTCTCACTCTCCCTCTCTCTCTGACAAATAAATAAATTTTAAAAAAATGGAGGGACACCTGGTAGCTTGGTCTGTTAAGAGTCTGCCTTCAGATCTGTACTCGAGGAACTACAGAACACTCATGAAAGAAATCGAAGAAGACGTAAAAAGATGGAAGACCATTCCATGTTCTTGGATCAGAAGAATAAACATTGTTACAATGTCTATACTACCTAGAGCAATCTATACTTTTAATGCCATTCCCATCAAAATTCCACTGGTATTTTTCAAAGAGCTGGAGCAAATAATCCTAAAAATTTGTATGGAATCAGAAAAGACCCCGAATCGCTAAGGAAATGTTGAAAAACAAACAAACAAAAAAAAAAAAAACCAAAAAAACAAAAAAACTGGTGGCATCTCTTTACTCGATTTCAAACTTTACTACAAAGCTGTGATCACCAAGACAGCATGGTACTGGCATCAAAACAGACACATAGACCAATGGAACAGAGTAGAGAGCCCAGATATGGACCCTCAACTCTATGGTCAAATAATTTTCGACAAAGCAGGAAAAATATACAGTGGAAAAAAGACAGTCTCTTCAATAAATGGTGCTGGGAAAATTGGACAGCTAT